>ML111146.1:51868-82443 GCA_003697995.1 Taxidea taxus jeffersonii | reverse complement strand
GCTCCGAGCTCACCCAGCCTGTGACCAAGCGTCTCTGTCTCTGGCAGAGTCCCACCTGGAGTCTCCGGACCCCGTAGATCCCTGAGCTCTCCCGGGTCGGAGTCTCCCCGGATCTTGTGGGGACCCCTCGCACAGAGCACCGGCCAGTGCCACAGAGCACCGGTCCGTGTCACAGACCACTAGGAAACCTCGGCTCTGTCTCCGCAGCCGACTTCCCCGCTCTAATACCTGTGAGCTCTTCGACACTCAGACACCCCCGATCCTTCTGTGACCCCGTGGGACCTGAGTCCACGCTGTCCCCACGAGGTCTTCACCCCAGTTTAGCCTCTGGAGCGATGTCCCTCCGTGGAGCCGACTTTTAAAAGTTCTGATTTTGTGCTCCGCCGCTTGCTGGGCGCCGGCCCCTCCCCCTGGGGTCTATCTTCCCGTCGCATTGGATTCAGTTCTCCGCTGGTCCTACCTTTCAGAAAGTGGTCGATTTTCTGTTTCTAGAATTGTTGTTTTTCTTCTCTTCGATCTCCTGTTGGATTTGTAGGTGTTCGGAATGGTTTGATAGGCTATCTAGCTGATCTCCTGCTGGCTGATGTCGTCTCAGCCTCCTACTTCTCCGCCATCTTGACTCCCCAGTCATTCATTTTTGATCCTACAGAACTAAGAACTGTATTTGCTTTTCCTTAAATACAGGTTGCATTTTTCCTGCTTTTATGCTCCAAGCACACTTGTATTTCTCTCTTTCTGGAATTCCAGTTGTTTCTTACCTCCATACTAGACTTACCACCTTTCAAAGTCCCCCTGAAATCTAACCTCTTCCAGAAGCCTTCTTGTGTCCCCCATTGCCCCCTTTGTTTTTTTTTAACTTTCCCTAAACTCCATTACATATTCATCCCAGTCAGCCACTATTGATTATTTAAGTGGTTGACTCTCCCGATTCGCTGTAATTCCTGGAGAAGAATACCCACAGCCTATCACAGGCACTTAAAGATTTCATGGATTGAACTGAATCCCAACTGTAGTTGTGTATTTATTTATTTATGGTGTGTTTCTTCAGTATATGTTTGTTGAGTGGCTGCTTTCTGACAACTAAGAATTTCAAGCCCAGCGGGGAAGATCTGCACAAATGTATCTAAGTATAATTCACCATAGGAAAATGCCGTAACTGGGACTGGGATAACTATGGTGGAGCTATGGTAACTTAGTTTCATATTGTGCTTCTTCAGTGCTCTTTTCATTCTTCATGACTCTATTTTTCTTCATCATTTAAGTTTTGGTCTCATGTTGGCTGTACCTGGATGGTGATTGAAAAACCATGTAAAATGTACTGTAACCCAGTACTTTTTCTTAGTACTCTCCCCAGTACTCTGATCTTAGTTTTCCTTTCCTTTGTGGTCATTTAGCAGCTATGGATCCTTCAGCACTTTCCACCTCTCCTTTTCTTGCTTCGGAGTTGAGGACAGTCTCTCATTTTCCTTCTTCTTAAAGATTAGCACACAGGCATTAGAGTTTTAGACTTTTCCTGTTAGTAATTATAGCTAAAGAGAGAAAGTATTAACCCAAAAGGAAAATTAAGAAATATTCTGTGGGGACAGACACTTATAAGTCACCAAACCCTACTTTTTGGATTTTTCTGGAGTAGTATTTGGTTGCACTTTTAGACTACTGTCCTCCTGGTTTTAGCTTTATAATTCTATCATGATACAATATACATAACTCAAAATTTACGATCTTAACCATTTTTGAGTGTACAGTTTTTGTGGCATTAAAGATATTCACACTCTTGTGCAACTTTTACCACCATCCATCTCTAGGGTTTCTTCATTGTCCCTAAATAAAGCTCTGTACCCATTAAACACTAGCTCACCATTCCTCCCTCCTCTACCCCCAGCTCCTATAACCCACCCTTCCACTTTCTGTCTCGGGGAATTGGACTCCCTTCTGTACCTCAAAGTATGTGTCCTTTTGTGAATGACCTATTGTACTTAGGAGACTGTCTTCAGGTTTCATCCACATTGGAGTATGTCTCAGAATTTCCCTCCCTTTGAAGCATAATAATATTCCACTGGATGTACATATCACAGTTCGTGTATTCATCTATTGATGGATACTTGGGCTGCATTCATCTTTCGCTTATTATAAATGATGCAGCTGTGAACGTGGGTGTACAAATACCTGTTCAAGTCCTTTCACTTCTTTTGGGTTCATACCCAGAAGTGGAATCGCTGAATTGCATGGTAATTTCATGTGTAATTTTTTTAAGGAGTTGTGATACCCTTTTCCACAGTGGCTACATCATTTTACATTCCTAACAGCAATGCACAAGCAATGAACGATGTTCCAGTTTCTACACATCCTTGCAGTGCTTGTTAGTTTGTTTCTTTTTTCATTTCATTTCATTTCTTTTTTTTTTTTTTAATTTTATAATGCTAGCCATCCTAATGAATGTGAAAGGGTGTATCTCATTGTGGTCTCCTGGATGTTTCTGACGGTGACACTCACCAAATCTCACCTTTTCTTCAGGCCTGCATGTCTTCTTCTGCTTTGCTCTGTGAAAACTTATTTTCCCAGGATGTCATTCTGAGCAATAATGGAGGGCAAAATAGTAGGTATTCTTTGTAAGAAGGAATTTATTTAGATTTATGAGACCTCTGTACGGATGCTGTCTCTCAGTGTTCAGTTCCTTCCCCTTGACACGGTCTTTGTAGAAAATTTTCTCAGACCTCTTTCCGTCTCTGACCACATTTGGTAATAGTTCAGACTTGGATCTACCCAGTTGCAAGAATCCATTTATTTTCATGCAACTGTTTATTAATTCATATCTTCATACATTTATTCAATTCTTCCTTATCGCCCCTGTATTTAAAATGTTTAGTGTCTTTTCTTTATTGCTTACAATAATTAAGGAGGTGTACAAGTGAAATATTTGGACCATTTCCCATTCGCTCAGTGTCCAAGCTGATTCTCTGAACATCTTTTATGGGCGGGCCAAGTTTAGTGGCGTACATTGAATTGTCTATTAGAAATGAATGTTCACCTCATATCTGGCTCAAGTCAGCATTTCAAAGTAAGACCCAATACTTTTACAAATCTATTTACACAGCCTGAAGTAGGTACTTGTATTCCACTTAGAAGTGAAACTATTTCTTTCTTTCTTATATTATAAATAACATATTATGAGTTAAGGATGCTTAATAAATGCTAAATAATAAAAAAAGGAGACTGACTGGCAAGGCCATTTTCCTGGATCTTATAATAATTTTCTTGAATTTCTTTATAGCATTACTGTAACAATTTCCTTTCCTTTTCTATCTATCCTTTTCTTTCTTTCTTTTCTGAGCAAGGGAAAACAAGATTGACAGTGAAAATTACCACATGCAATGTTTTGTTGTTGCTGTTAGATTTCAGGCTTATAACTAAATAAAAGATGGCATAATTTTGCATCAAATATGTCCCCAAATAAATCTAGGACTTTCTGCTAAGCTTTGTTCTCAGGAAACCATCTCCATATCTCATTGTAGAAATATTTCCATGTGTAATTAATTTAAATATAATGTAAAAGAAACAGACTTAAGATGAAAAAAAAAAATGCCTTCTGCCCAAACATATTTGACCACAAACCAAAGGCATATTTTGGGTTTGGTCCTTGTTTTGATGATCACAGGATTTATCTTTATTTTCTTTTTACTTGGGCTATTTTCAATGCCTGGGGAGACATGATGCACACTGTAAAATAATGCAATAAAATAATTGGACATATTTCCCTTGTCTCTGGACATATTTATGCTTGTATACATGGTCACATTGCAAGGGCTGGCAGTGCAGCAACCTCAGCTGTAAATTGTTATGCTAATAGTGCCAAGTCACCATGGCCACTCTGTTTCTGAGAAGCAGACTGGGTGTTCCAATGGGAGAGATTGCCCTCAAGTCAGCTGAGAAGTCAGGGCAGCCCATAAAGCAAATGTCTGTTGGGCTTAAAAGAAAAAGATCCATGAAACAAAACAAACCAATATCTAATCCTTTGCCAGTAGAAGTTTTATAGAAAGCACAAAATTAGTGACAGACTGAGGGACTTCTGCTGGTCTGGAATCAGGCAACAAACATGGCTACTATCATTCTTCCCATTCTCAGCTAAAAGAACTTGGTTCCCTACAGTGCCTACATTTGTTTTGACCTTTCACATGAGGAAAATGATTTAAAAACTAGTCATTTCAAAAAAACAAAAAACAGTCATTTCAACTCAGGAAACTTAGTTAAGTGAAGTGAGCTATGTGGAATCAGAGTGTTAGTAAGAAGCAAGTTTGATACGATTTGAGAATTGGAGTTGGAAATTCAGGATCTCAAATCAGGACAGATGATTTCAAAGACAGCATTGTACTTGAAAATGTACATCAGAATCTGAAGTAGGGCCTTATCCATTTTTAGGGAGAGGCAAGAGACTCCCAACTTCTTGAGTTCTCTATACAAATTATGAGTTGACCTTGAAATCAAGTAGGGATGCTCTCTACTATATCTGCCTGATGGCAAACAAAGTTGACCTGATTTTGCTCTCTCTGAGAAGTGGCTATAAGAGCTTTCATCAAGAGCTCAAAGAGCAACATTGGTTTTGAGAAAGTACACTACATTTAGGGTCACAAGACCAAAGTCTGAATCCTAGGTCCTTTCCTTGTCATTTTGGATCTGAGTTTGGTTATTTTGGAAATGTCACTCTATCTCCTCTGATTCTCTTTTACCTAGAAAATAGGAACATTGGTTGTTAACCCTACCTGAAAACAGTGAGGTATTCTATAAATTCATGCCAAGGATCATGTTCATTTTTTTTTTTTTTTTAGATTTTATTTATTTATTTGTCAGAGAGAGAGCAGGAGCGAGCACAGGCAGACAGAGAGGCAGGCAGAGGCAGAGGGAGAAGCAGGCTCCTGCTGAGCAAGGAGCCTGATGTGGGACTCGATCCCAGGATGCTGGGATCATGACCTGAGCCGAAGGCAGCCGCCCATCCAACTGAGCCACCCAGGTGTCCCGGATCATGTTCATTTTAAAGCTGAATTCATTTCTCAGTAATAATCCTTAAAAAGCTCTTTTTTTTTCTTTCTTTCTTTCTTTTTTTTTTTTTTTTTGCTGTTAAGTTGGAAGTATGTTTTGAGGGACTCATTGCTACCTATGAAGCCTCTGGAAAGGGAAATTACCTAGAGGGTATGGTATGGGAGGTTTTTATGAGCCAGTCCTGGAAGTTGCATATATCCCTCCCGCTCAGTTCCTGTTGGCTAGAACTCCCAGGCTTAGCTCTATGCAACAAGGATGGCTGGGTAATGTAGTTGATTCTTATGCCTGGGAGAAGAGGAAATGGAATTGGTGAATAGCTAGCCAAATTTAGGGTCAGAACAACAACTCACATACAGTCATGTAAATTGTTTTGATTAGAGTATCACTTAAGGAGGATCGAAAGACCAAACTTTCCACAAATCCCCAGAGGAGACATTAAGAAAAGCTTGTGTTCAGCAGTGGTGAGCAGGGTAACACTGACTCAGACATACCCTTCTCCTTTGTCTTCTCATGGGGGCCAGCTGAAGTGGCTCAGCTCTATGTGAGAGGAAGGGCCCTGCTCCCCAGTGATCAACACAGGAACCCTCTAAATGAGGGTTCAACAAGCTCAATTCATGAGCTTGTTTTGGCCTGCAGTACTTTCTGGAAAACTGTCACTCCTGGGATGTGAGGAAGAGGCCTATAAGAAAGCAGAGACCTATCTGGGTGAACTTTACTAGTTTTTGAGAGGAGTCAGAATGTGAACCATAAAACCATTTATACATGGACAGTAATCTCATGGACTAACTTGCAGACAGGAGAGATTTTGTGGTCAGGGACTAGCCTCAGAAACAAAGTCTTGTGCATGAATAAATAAATGATCCTGTGGTTCCTGACATGTATGTGAGCGTAAGGACTCGTGATATGAGAGGACCATGAACCAAAAGAAGCTGGCCCATTGGGCTGGTGGTGGACACAAGAATGAAAGGCATCCAGCCTCTGAGTTAAAAGTACCTCCAAGTACCCCATAATTGCATTTTAACCAAGATTTTTTTTTTATAAATAAATATAACAGTGTTTACTAGGGACTTGTTAGCTATAGGATCCCATATATTTTTAGTCCTCATAGCAGCTTTTTAAACAGAGAAACTGCATATGTGGCCAGGGAATGATTTTGTATACTGGGAAACTTTCAAATTAAACTCATTACTCATTCTCAGTGAGTGGCCTTCGCATAGTGGTATTTCCTAAATTTCAGTGTAAACTGAAGTCCATGGAAAAGCATGTTAAAATTCCATATCTCTGGTTTCCCAGCTCCTGCAAAAAATTCTGAACCAATAAATCTGGGGCAAGGCTTGGGACTCTGGATTTTAACACCATTCTCACCCCCCAAGAATTCTGCTTTGTAGCTAGTCCTCATGCTTTAGGAAAGACAGCCTTAGCAATTTAATAGGACTTGCTCATGTTTGTGCAAATGTCGGTACAACCAGTTTTCCTGACTCTTAGCATAAGAAACTATGACATGATGATCGTTATCAGGAAGAGCACTTTTTCCTTTTATTTATTTCAGGAAGTCAGCAAGGGTATAATGGATTTAGATCAAATCGTGAAATAACCGGTGGACATTGTAAGAAGTAACCTGACATGAACAACAGCTATTTGGTGCCTACTGTGTTCCAGGTGCTGCACCATGCACTTTATCTCTCACAGCAACCTCGAGAGGTGGGGGCTAATGATTTCATTTTAGAGTTGAGAAAAGTGGAATTCCAAGGGGCTAAGTAAATTGCTAACCTTGGATGGCTAGTAAGCAGCAGGGTCCAGATTTGGATCTTGCTGTGTTTGACTCCAGTGTCCTCTCGTCTGTTCTAGATCAAAGCAGAGAGCTGCAGGCTGGGATAATGGCAGCTTATAGGAAGCAAGGGAGCAGATGTGGGAGGAGATGGCAGGGCTAGCAGAAAACATGGGGAACGGGAGGAGGGAGAGGGCAACTGGCAGATGGGAAGACATGTAATCTACCTTGAGATTCTGGGAACCACAATGGGTCAAAGGGAGCATCTCTCCAAGATAGCTTCCTTAAGTTTCTGGTTCTGCTTTCTGTTGAATAGCATAAAAAATAAGCACTCTATAAGGTGGTCATTACTGCACGCATTGTTATGGATGAGGAATCTGAGGATCAGTACACTTAAGCCATTAATTGAGTCACAAAGTTAATGAACAATTGGGCATTACAATCCAAGTCTATCAGATCTCAGAACCCACTCTTTCCAATTCACAATATTCTCCCCCAATAGAACCCAAACAAGCATTTTCCTGGCTGGTTTATTCTGTGAGATTAATAGGAGATAAGATTAGGGAAGATTTGCTATAAATTTTGGTGGTGGCGGTAAACTAGAAGCAGAAGTCAGGAAATCCATGGAATTGAGTAAGTGAAGGAACAGGGATTTGGGGGAATGGGCTTTGTACTAGTGAAGGAGAAGAAAGACAAGATAGGGTAAAGAAATGTACAAGGCAAGGAGAAGAAAAGGGAAGTCAAAGCAAAATGAAGAGAGAAATAGAGATAATTTGTTATTTTTTGCTTTATTAACACCATATTTTTAAAAATATTTTATTATTTATTTGATAGACAGAGATCACAAGTAGGCAGAGAGGCAAAGAGAGAGAGAGAGAGAGAGGAGGAAGCAGGCTGTCCGCAGAGCAGAGAGCCTGATGCGGGGCTCGATCCCACGACCCTGGGATCATGACCCGAGCCGAAGGCAGCAGCTTTAACCCACTGAGCCACCCAGGCGCCCCTAACACCATCTTCTTAAATACATCAGATTTTTAAAAAAACATGGCAGTAAAATTTTGGAAGGGATAGTGATAAAACCTGTTTCCAAGTATATATATATACACACACACACACATATGCATATATTTGTATATGTGCATACATATTTGTGTATACATATATATGTAAAATGCATATTAATTTGTGTGTGTGTATGTGTGTATGTGTATGTAATAAAAACACAATCACATTTTCATGGTCCTTTCATATTCTATAAGTACTGCAAAGTTAACACACCAGATGGTGGGGCACCTGTATGAGTGTGTGCCTGTTGGAAAGGTGGGTGAGGCTCTTTGTGGGGTTCTATCTACCTATCAGTATGGTTGTAGGAAGCAAAAGATGAATTGAGAAAATCACCATATTGAAATTGTACCTAATTTGTGTGAGTTAATAATGGGAACATAAAACTATACTTATTCTAGCCCATAGAAGCTAGAAAAGAAGTCCTTTATTATGAAATAATTACTTTCTCAAGGCAGGAAGATAATAGTAATTTGATGTGTGAATGATTTCCTGATATTTAAAGTCAAATCCAAGGGAATTTCCAAAACCAAATATAGATTATGTTTGGCTTTCATACTGCTTCGAATGGTCTGTAACCATATTCTCTAATTAGAATGAAAAATCAAAAGTTGATTATAACAGGATCTCCAGAGGCAGGATCAAATGTGATATTTTTTTCCCCCTGCATGTCTTTGTTTCCTGATTGTTCTCCAATTAATACAGATTAGTAAACAAATTAAAGAAGATAATTGTTGCTGAATAGATATGCCAAGTCTCAAATTCCTAACAAGAACAATTCATTGGCAAATAGGTTGATGGCAGATCAGACCAAGTTTTTAGGTAAAGATTATTATTTAAATCCAATTTTGATCTGAGGTCAGCTCATAAGGACCTCTGTAACTTTCATTTAGTTGAGCTTCAGTACTGATAAGGCAAACTGAAAGATGAGTCTCAAGAATTACCATTAGTGATAAACTTATTCTACATGATAAATATTCTAAATTCTGAAACATTGATTTACAGAAATATTTTTAGCACATCTTGCTTGTGAGATGAAAAGTATGTTTCTACCATTTGCTGATGTTGACCATCATCATAGTCTTCTCTCTTATTCTATTATATATGTTCTTATATATTTCCCTCTACCAAACTCCCAAGAAAGCCAGATTACCTGGTGCCATAGGAAGCAATTTATTGAAGGCAGGACTGTTGGCGATGCTGTGACCCAGCCAAGGAGTGGCTCTAGAAAGGTCCTCATTTTACATCTAATGAGAGCCGGGGGTGGGTGTGAATGGATTCATGTCTGAGTGGTAGATGCAAACTTCTTGTGGAGGTTTCTACTTCTCTGCCCAACCATTTGCTCCTTGGAGCTTTGCTGCCTCTCTACTTTACTCCCCTGCCGCTAACTCCCACCTATATGCATCCTCTTCTTTTCTAACTCAGAATCTAAAAACTGCACCGTATGGTGAATTTTCTAGGCAGAGCTACAGCAGGGCTTTCCTCTTTGAAATCCACTCTGCATTCTCTCTGTTGGGAAGGGGGATAAACCTTCAGGGACATCCAAAGGTCAGAGTGAGGAATACACGTATGGTTGCTCAGGTATTCCCTTCCGGTAGGTCCCTTTCTGCCTTACTATCACCCAACTGCCTTAAGATTAAAATTAAATAAGACGTATTTATCCATTATTATTTTAGTTAAAAATGTAAGATTTTAAACCTACAAGTGCTTTAGTGCTAACCAATGGTGTTTCTTAAAACAAACAAGAAATAAAAGACTGTCTAGAAATTGATTCCATAACCACATCTCAAATGATAGGATTGATAATTCAGTCTGATACTGACCTTGAACTGGAATTGCTTCTCTTTTCATAGATATCTCTTTGAAATTACCAAATCTGATGAGTTAAAAAGTTAGTAAGCTTTTGAATGCATTTTAAAAACTTTTTTCAGACACTGTTTATATCAGTCATACCTATGTATATAAATATACATGTGTGTATGTGTGTATATAACTATAGATATATATGCAATGCACAGATACCTACATAGTGTGGGTATATATGTATACATATTTGAACTCTAAAGAAGAGAAAGGTCAAAAATGACTTCAGTGACAGAGTGATTAAAGTTTGGGTTAATTTTATTTTGCCTGATAAGTTTACTTCTGGCCGTTGCGAGTTGGCAGCAGAATTGTCATCCTGGAGCTCTGTTTCACAACTGAAACCTCTTCCCTTATCTGTGTGTATGAGTGCAGAGACATTCAGGAGTGCTCACAAGTGTAACTGCAAGTTTGCCTCAGAGTGCATAGTCCTGAAATCTTAATATGCTACTTTTTTTCCTCCATAAACAATACAAAGAAGTTGACAGGTCTGAAAGGGGCTTATGTGAAAAGATAATTAAGAGCTTTAGAGAGTGTCAAGAGTCAATAGCTCAGCACTGTCAGCACCGCGGAGTGTTACAGGCTATAATTAGATGGCATGGAGGTGGAAGGCATGTTTGGCAGTTGATTCCTGCATGATCTCCGGCGGAAAAACAAAGAGCTGCCTTCACGAGATACCAGGCGAAGTGGGGAACAAAGGTACTGGAGTTAAACCTTTCAAGTGTCTCTCTGTTTTCCCAGGGTGCATCATTTGGTGAAGAGCTTCTTTCCTTTTTGGCGCCAGCATGGGACATTTGTACCGCGTTCGTCATTCCCACAATCCTCTTGGCTTTGGGCTGCCGACCTCGCTGTGGCTTGGCGGATGAGACGCCATTTCTGCAGTGCCTGTGGGTCCAGCCTGCTCCACGTTCCTGTCCTGCCTTCGGACCCAGAAAGTTCGAACTGATTTCGGGCAGAGCTAGTTGATTGCTGATAAGAAGACCTTTTCTAAGGAGCTCTGGTAAGTCCAGAAGAGTTTCTCCGTAAGAGGAGATGAAAAGTCAAAAGGCATTACAGGACTGGATAAAGTTGCCCTAAACCATGAGATTCAAAGTTTATAAACAGACAAAAATCTGTAAAATATGTGTTTGAAGGTACAACAATATACAGTATATTCTCACTTCTCCCATTATGATGATCTCAAATACACACACACACACACACACACACACACACACACACATATATATATCTATCTCCATAAAATTCTTCACAGAGGCTTGTGCTTCAGAGCTCTTAGTTGCTCAGTGTTTTAGATGTACTCAGCCTGTCTGTTTGCTCTCTTGGTGTATTTTTCAGTTAGAGAGCAATACCATGATATTACTGGTGAAGCTCCATTTCCATCATATTAAAAGATAAACTGAGGCATATTAAAAGCTTTATGGATTTATTTGTGCAAAACTCAATTGGAATTGGGCAGCATCCAATCTAGCAGAAAGAAAGGCTCTCTGATTTTCAGGGAAGAAAAGAATGGGAACAGCAAAGCTATATAGTAGGTAAAAAGTTGGGTAGGTAATTGCAAGGTTACTTTCCTTTAGGGGATGCCAGATGACCTAATGTTGATCAACTGATTCCTAGTTGAGTGGTTTATGATTCCATTCTGGGAAAGCTGAAACTGTAATGAAGCTAAGTCTTGGTTTGGTGATGCCTGGCTTAGCATAAGTGATTCCATTTTGGGTCTGTTGTCCTGTTTTCAGCAATAGATGCCAAAGCACTGTCCATATTATTGAGCGAAACTGCAAATTTTTGGGTAAACATTCCTGGCCAAAAATGAACTTAAAAGCTTCTTCTGATATAGAAGTTGTAATTAAGCAACAATATTTAATCAAGAAAAGTGAATTCAATCAGTAATATTTAAGTTAAACATGTTAATATAATGACATAAATTGTATAAGTACAAAGTCAGGAAACATTACACAAAGTTGGCTTGAAATCAGCCTGTACACCCTTAAAACATAACTATTTTTTAAATGGTTGAAAAATGTATTTCTTACCTCTAAGAACACTGTGATCAAAGAATCATCCCACACATATCTGCTAACTTTTTTAGCATTTTCTTAAAAAACTTATGAAACACATAGCGGTGGTTGAAATCCCCATCATCTTGTTCCCATCTCCTGTTCCAAAGGCAGTACTTTCATACATTTTAAAAAATTTACATACATTTTTGTCTGTATATCTGAACAGTAATAGAGTATTGTTATTGTGTTACTGTGTTTTAAAAGTTCATAAATAGTATCAAATATGTGCCATTCTATAATTTGTCTTTTTAAAATTTAATACTGTGGTTTTTTTGAGACCTATCTGTGTTAATACATACCCTGGTTTATTTTCTTAACTAGCATATGTTATTCCATTTTATGATTAATGACAAAGAGCCTGGAAAGGTAATTTGAGCTGGATTCTGCTAGTCCTCAGGTGCCACACTAAAGCTTACAGACTTTATCTGTGGTGACTGGTATAGGAGAAACTAGAGGATGATAGGATGTTTCTAAGAATTAAATGGCACGGAGAGATCTAAGTATCAGAAGAATGAGTGTGGGGAGAGTAAGGAAAGTAGATTGGAGGGAGAAGGCTTTGTGGGACCCCAGGTTAAGACCACAATTCAGAGTATAATGACCCTATGAGATAAAATGATAGCCCACCCTTTTTGATTAACATTTAGGTAGTTTCTGATTTTTCTCTTAAAAAACAAAACCTATATGAACAATCACGTATATATGTCTGGATGAGAGAGAGTTGCCCCATATATTTGCAGAATATTAACTATACCCATTTGGGCTAATTTTTCCATGTTGATGGAGTACTTAGGCATTTTGGCTCCTAGAATAAAAAAAGGGAAGAAATCAAAATAGTCTGATGATGTACATAGATGCAATCAACAAATAGCACCTGAATTCACACCTGTTGAAGTTGAAAATATTGTATCACTTCCTTATAAGTTTTCCATCATTTATCATCACGGTTGGGTTACTTTTCTGAAGTGATGCATTTTATCAGTGGTTCTCAGCCATCTTTATCAGTCTTCTGGAGCTCAACATCCACTCAAAGGTACAGAATTTCAGTGGTCACCCTGTCTACAAGTTCAGGTGTTAGGGTCCTTCCTGAATCTAACCTTAAGATCCAGTGACCCCAGATTATGCAGATTTGTCCTCAACCCGCCTGAGTATCCAAAAGAATTTTTACTTGGTTTGAGGGGAAAGAGAAGGGTGTGAAGACCAACTGGGGCACATTTAAGAAGAAAGCAAACTTACTAAAAATAAATGGCATGTAATATCTTTTGTGATCCTCTCTTCTGCTCCCAATCAGGCTTGGGGGGTGTGTTAAGTTTTGCATCGAACTCTTAGGGGTGTTTGCTATTGCTCATTCTTTCCTCATTTTCTCTCATTAGAATCTAATAATAATTGTGATATGATAGCTGAACTCAGACCATAATCAGATCAAGATGAGTTGCTTGAGAGTAAGATGTTCTAACCCTCTTCTAGAAGAAGACCCTGGACATACAGCTGGCTCAGAAACCTCATTGTATCTCATGTAGTTGTTATATTACATTCGGAACCATGGTCATAAGCTGGGGTCCCACAAAGCCCTCCTCCTCCAGTAAACTTTCCTTAATGTCCCACATTCATTCTTCTGATACTCAGATCTCATTGTGCCATTTAATGCTTGGAAACATCCTATCATCCCCTGGTTTCTTCTACACCAGACACTACAGATAAAGTCTGAAGTGCGGCACTTGAAGACCTGCAAAATCCAGTCCATCCTACTTTTCCAGGCTCATTGTTACCTGATCTTATTTCTGGAATTAGTGTTCTCCTTGGACACTCATGCCCTCGTCTTTCACAGCTCTTTGCTTTTGCTGTTGCTGAAAATCCTAAAAGACACACCTTGTTGAAGTCTTGGCTGACGGATTGTGTCTCCTTTGCTTGAATTCCAGTAACACCTTGTAGATGCTTCTGCTGTGTGACCTATTACACACAATTATTAGCACTGATGCGTAAATCTAAATCCTTCAGAAAACTCCAAACTTCCAGAAGGCAAGGAAGCTATTTCACTCCCTGTCAGAGCTCCCCAACATACCACTGTGCATATAGTAGGTTCTTATTTAATACGGTGGAAGCTGGATGAGAAAAGGAGTCTTATTTCGCTTATTGCCCCTCTACCTTGTGTTCTTAAAACAACACTTGGCATATAAGGGCTCATAAATATTTTGTATTATGTCAAGGGTTGGTAAATTATTGTCTGTGGGCAACATCCAGCTCCATACCTGTTTTTATGAAGAATCTTTGGTATGCAGCCATGCTCATGCCTTTCCATATTGTTTATGGACGCTTTCTCTATAATGGCAAAGCCGAGCAGTCACAATAGAGACTCTATGGCCACAAGCCTAAAATATTTACCATCGGGCCCCTTGCAGAACAAAGTTCACTGACCAAAAAAATGTAAATGGGTTGTGCACCAGGGAGATACAAGACCAGAGAGCAGCACAAAATGTTCCTAAAAATACTGAATTTAGTTATTACTCTGATTTGTCATTTCAAGAGGTTGGCCTCCTATTTCCATCTACATGAAGATAGGCATATATGCATTTATTGTCAGCCTCCTTGCCATTATCTGCTGGTGAGTGATTAAAGATAGCTGAGACTGATATTTGAGAGCGAGAAACACACACATGCATATATGCGTGTATAGGGTATATTCATTAATTGTAGGCATCACTTTGGAAAATGCTCAGAAGTATAAATAAAAATTATCACACTCTAATCACACAGCCCGATATTTTAAAAATCACACAGATCATTTTATCCAATTGATTTTCAGAGTTCAGTCAAGAAATTTCAGTTTTGTATACATATATTCATTACTAGCTGAACATCCAAGAATGACCTGCATATAATTGCATGGTGACAATATTATAATTCCATTAGAAACAGTGGTACTTATTACATGCTAACTTGTGTTTATCCTGAAACTCCATCACCTGATGAATATGCAATTAACCTACTTATTACCACAGAAAACACCTCCTTAGATATACAACACATCCACATAATTTTTAATCTGATCTTCAAAGGCTTTCTGTGGGAGAAAATAATTTTTCCCCAATAAGATGTATTATTGGAAACACAACGGTATGTAGCCAACTCACTACATCATCTGATTTATTTTAATTAGAGGTTAGCTGCTGAATGTGATTACAGTTATAATTATTACAATACCAGTCATCCACATTTCCATTAGCATTCCACTTGATAGTTAGCAATAAGCAGAAATAAAATATTAGGACTTTTAAGAGAAGAGATTACCAATTAGTACAATTCTCCACTGGCACAAGATAATTATTAATTATGATCATCATGGTAATTATTCACCAAGTCAAATTTCACAGGGCTACCGGTGTGCAGATCCTTTCTGCACTGCATTCCGACATCAGCAGCCTTCTTATCTGCTCTGGAAATCCTGAAGCAGTATTTGTATTAAATACACAGTTGACTGCACACCAAATGGGAAGGCAGCTGTGGAGGCCCAGGATGGATCTCCATTTCATTAAAGGATCCCTTCTCTTTGTAGAGTGTTGTGAGGGGAGTATATAAAAACGTAGACCTTAAGAAAGGTACCTCTATTCACAGACAGACATGTGGGTTGATCACACAGGATACAGTTAAACCCAAACTAGCCCTCCCAGTACCAGCTCTTTCATTCTCCTCCTACAACTGCCACTCATATTGGCACCAGTACTATTTATTGTGAAGAGAGCCAACAAATGCCATTTGAGGATGGTTGATTACTCAAGGATGAACACTATAAAGAGAAGTTGGAAAAATATCTACAGGCTTTGTGGTTTTCAACCTGCCTCCACTTCACTGCTGCAGTGCTGAAATATAAAGGCATTATTTGGCAGAATGTACCTTTTTCTATGTAAATCCCTTTATACAAAACCACCATACTCTGCTCCAGTTTCTCTACCTGACATGAGAGAAGTTTAAGAAGGTATAAAGGAAATACCAAATGGGACTCAGGCGCTGGACTAGGATCTGGAAGACAATCAATGCTAGTCTTGATCCTGAACTCCACGGTTACTCTTGAGGCAAGTTGTTGAAACTCTCAGAGCCTCAGGTTCTTTCTGGAGACAATTATCTCATCTGCCTTCCTCCTGAGACTGTTGGTAGAGTCAAATGAGATTGTATATGCAGCCATATCTATGAGCTATAAACTGCTGTACAAATCTAAGGCACATTTAAATAATTCAAAGGAACCACATTTAACTAGACTTTTGAATGTGTGTTAAGAAAATGATTTAAGAGCATTACATATCACCAAGTCATGTTTTTACTTAGTAGCCAGTGGGAAAAGGCTGGAGTTGCTGGAAATGGAATTCAGGTGAGTATTAGAGTTTCTTCAATCTCTGGATTGGGAAATGTTGAAATAAATGATAAAGCGAGGTTTCATTATCTCCCTCTTTTAAAAGGAAAATGCGGATGGCTAATGCTTTGGAAATGAAAAGTAGATGGGCTGGGACAGGGCTGTGGTTGATGGAACAGAGCAACCTTGGAGAATCTCTTCACACACAGAACCATGTGCCCAGTGCTAGCAGGACACACTTCTTGCTGTGGTTGCCTTTGTAGTAACTGCACCAATCAACTCTTACTGACTCTAAATGGGGGAAAAGTAAAGTAAATTTCAAATGACTTTTTTTCATTGCTATTCATGTTTGCTGCCAATGTTTGCTTCCATGCTTGAAAACATGAGCAGAGATTTGTCTTTGGGAAGAGCTCTATTTCTCATGTTTAAATAGCTGCTGCCCTAAAGGGGATTGAAAAGAGGTTGGGGACAGCCAGTATCCCATGGCCAGAGGGACAGCACATTTTGCTCTACAAAACAAAGAGTGTTTAGAATAAAAAGAAAGCAACCGACGTGGAATGTGTTATTGCTTACCTGCATTTCTTGAATTGGATAGAAACAAAGACAGACAGACAGGGCTCAAATTGCCTTTGGGCATTCATCATTGTAAGTGTTTGGTGAGCCCAGGTTATGAAATATCAGTGTAATTAAAGATTTATGGATATAATAGTCATTTTCTTGTTAATTTAATTCTCTTACAATTTTTAAAAAAATACACATCTTCTATTCTAGGCCAAATTTCTGAAGTAACTGTCAGGAAGAAAATGCTATAATATATGAATTTTTTGCCCTATGAACTGATTATTTTTAGCAGCTTTTTATGAGCATAATAACAGTAATTTTAGCAGCTAATTTACCTAAAATCATTTCATTCCAAAACCTGAAAGCCCCCAAATCAAAAGGTTCTCTTTGTCTAAAAAGTTTAATCAAAATAAATGTTTCTAGTTAGTTTTGAGAGGAAAAATTAGGGTTTCTTCTTGCTCAAATATTTAGTAAGCTCTCAAGGAGGTGTGGGGGGAAGCAATCTGCCTGTCATAGGAGAGAAAAAAAAATTAAATAGCAGGATTTTTAAATTGTACCTCTTGACACCAATAAATAACAAGAGAGAGCTAGTACCATTCTTTAACATGCGTGCATACAATACAATAAGCAAATCTGACTCATCTGCCAGCCTGATTGCTTTGTTTAGAATTCCACTGTCAGAGGTAAAGTGGGGGTGAGGGGATTTATGTAAATTAGGCCCTTCCAAGCTGGAAGAAAGTTGGATTACTTTAAAAAAACAACAACAACAACAAAACCCCGAAACAAAACAAAATAATTTTTCCAACTTTACAAAGTTAAAAGTGCTTTTGTTTCCACATCAGTTCTGAATAAGAGTGACTTTTAAGTCCCCAGATAAAGGTTAAAAGTATGATATGGAAACCACGACTATGCATTTCCACATATTTTTTCCAAGCTTTGAAGGTAACTGGTCTGTATCTTCCTGCCTTTCTGGTGTGAGTGTTAAGATGGGGAAATGGGCCAGGGGACTACAAGAGGGGGAGTGGATTTTTGGATAAGACATTTAGTCTTGGTTTCTGTACGAGCTGAGTGTCATCAATCAGATTAATCTAAGAAATAAGCAGCTGCTTGTCTGAAGGTTATATAAAGTGATGGCAGCTTCAAGTTGTTTATGTTCAATCAGAATTGATACGAAGGTAACAGTATAGACCCTCTGAACCCTGGAAACCTCTCTGTAGTGCCCTAACATTGTGGTCACTTGTTGGATTGTTCTAGAGGACAGTGGGGCTGGCAGCTCATTCTCTGACCCCATGAGACCCGACGAGTCTGCGTGCACTTAAATGCTGAATTCAGATTACTTAGAGAATTCTAGGTCCTCTCTGACACTTTGCAGAGAGGGCAGTGTTGCAGGGTTCACTGCAAAATAAGAAGTAATAAATTCAAATCCACACCAATGATGGGGAATCAGAGAGCATGTACTTCTGGGGAAATCTGGTTTTAGGCAATGGGTAGAGCCTCCTGATGGCATGGAGACAGGGTCCTTTCATGCGACACCAGCGTTTTTCCTTTCCAGCTCCAATCTAATTCCAACCAGCCTTGGATTGACCAGCTATGGGGCCTGGAAGCTTTGTGAGAATGCTCCAGCCCTCATAGCAAGTGAGGGAGAGGACAAGAAGGGGAGACAACAGGCCTGAAGAATTGCATTCTGCCCTGGAAGAGTGGCCAGGCTAAAGGCCAACAACAGAACTCTGGGCCTGTGGTTCTCAGAGTTCATGGAGAACATGGGTGGCTTCTGTCTGTTTGTGGTTCCAGGAATACTTGCTGATCTTCCTAGTCCTGAAGAAGCGGAGACGTGGGGGTTCACAAACTCTGAGGTGGAGCATGTCACTCTTTGTCCCTAAGGAGACCAAGAACTAATAATAAAATACCAAATGGTTAAATATCTTCTGTATTATGTTTAAGATGACTTCTTATCATTTTCTTATTTTTTTGAATGAAGAAGTGAAATTCAGCCAGGCAATGCGCTGAATCCTCTGTCACAATGGCTAACTTAACATTAATTAACATTTTTTGTCAGGAGCTGCACAAGAGCTAGCTTTGAGCAGAGAAATGGAGAGGCAGAACTGGGTAGGACAAACACAACCTCCCAAAGGATGTTAAACTGGGAGATAGTATTTTTTTAGATGGCTGCGCAAGATTGATGTGTCATTGGTGCCATGACTGTGGAGGCAATGACCCAAATGAGACTCATTTTGAAATGGAAAATGTATCTGTTACAGGAACGAAAAAGCACTATCAACTCATTTACACTGTGTTGCTGAGATTTTTCTGTATACGTTGCTTAAATTATTTCATTTTCACTAATTTCTGAACAGTAGTGGGGTTGAGGATGGGGTCTAATTTTGTAGTTTTGTATTGGCTGGTCAGTTTTAATAAATCCAAAAGTACTGAGAGCAAAATTTTTTAAAATTTTGACAATTATAAATTTGTTTCATAATTATGAGACAATATTTGATGAATATTTCACAGGCATTGGTCGACATTGTTCAACAATTTTGAAGAGACGTTAAAGAGCCATTTTTGAGAGTGAAAATGTCTCAATAATCCCTGCCCTAGGAAAGGTCAAATTAGCTTTATTTGAAATAATGTGACTCCAAAGACACCCCCGCCCTCCTTTTTGTCATCTTCCAGTATATCCACTGGAACTGTCCTGTTAGTGACCAGATCTCAAAATGTGTTCTTTCAAAGATTCCTCCTAAGAGGAGGTGTGGCCCTGAAGCATGGTATGCTGCTTTGGAGAGTAGCCTGCTTTTAATGATGATAAGAAATGTCACCAAAAAAATGATCTATCACATTTTCTTAGTATAAATGTATGAGAAAAATTTGTTCTACCCTTTTTATTCATTCTAACAGACATTATTAGACATAATGAGCAATATTGTAGAGACTTATACAATAAGTTGAGAATTTGTAGATGGATAATGATCAGGTATAAGAACGTTAAAAAAACAACAACATTATTTGGCCCATTGTGTTCTCATTATGTTTAGTTGCCTGAATCCCCCAAATAAGACTTAATTTTCCTTTTTAAATAATCTGTGAGTTTATATTTTATTTTATTTTTAAGATTTTATTTATTTATTGACAGACAGAGATCACAAGTAGGCAGAGAGAGAGAGAGAGAGGGAAGCAGGCTCCCTGCTGAGCAGAGATTCCCGATGCGGGACTTGATCCCAGGACCCTGAGATCATGACCTGAGCCGAAGGCAGGGGCTTAACCCACTGAGCCACCCAGGGCCCTGTGAGTTTATATTTTAAAAATGCCTCTTTTCCCATTCCTTTCCAATGTTTTTGATATTTTGATATTCAGTTCTATTTTTGATGTTATTTATATGCATGTATTATTTATTGTAATCATGTCATATCATTTTTTTATAACAGACTGGGTGTAAACCATAAACTATCTTAACAAAGTTGTCATGTGGTTTATGAAATTTCACGCTGATGACGAGAACACTAAAGTAAAGTTACGTAAGTGGTTTTTCTTTGTATAATTTGAAAGCTCTCTGCCAAGATTATTGAAACATAGGTTCCCAAATTCTACGAAAAACAATAAAACCCAAACTATATAGAAATTAATGGATAACTTTCATATTAGACTTCTGATACAGCAGTTCAGAATGGTGGATGAGAGAAAGCCGTCTTCACTTTACAGGAAAATATCTGTGTTTAGCAATCCAGCAGTAAAATATATTAAGACTTTAAGCTCCAGAGAGACTTCCAACCAGGTTCGATTCTAGGAACTCAGGTTTCAGTGATCTGTTACATTGCTGCTCATCTAAAAAACATCTCTTGAAAACCTGTGAAGTCCTAATAATATCAGAATATGTTTTGCATGTAGCACCACTAATGTCCTATTTGGTAAACATTCTAACTTTGTTATATACCACCTTCTTTCTCCCCTTTGTATCCTACCTATTTTATTCCTCTAGAATGCATGTGTAAAGACCACTAAATCTTCTGGTACTACACAATAATAAGAAATAAATGGCCAGGGCGCATGGGTGGTTCAGTCATTAAGCGTCTGCCTTCGGCTCAGGTCATGATCCCAGGGTCCAGGGATGGAGCCCCACATCAGGCTCCCTGCTGGGCTGGAAGCCTGCTTCTCCCTCTCCCACTCCCCCTGCTTGTGTTCCCTCTTTTACTGTGTCTCTCTCTGTCAAATAAATAAACTCTTAAAAAAAAAAAAAAAGAAATGGCAGATCCCATCTGGAGATGAATAAATTATATAACTGGAAAATGCTTGGCTTGTATGGGAAAGAACATGCCATTTCCAGGATGACTTGTATGTACATGCATTTTTTGGATAGGGGTGTGTGCACTGAGATAGGGCAGCCTCCTCCTGTTAACAGATCTCAGAAAGCTCGGAGAAGCCAAAAGGCCAGGCACTGATGGGAGTACTGTTCAGTCTTTCCTGTTAAAACTACTTAAGCGGGTGCCTGGGTGGCTCAGTGGGTTAAGGCCTCTGCCTTCGGCTCAGGTCATGATCCCAGGGTTCTGGGATCGAGCTGCGCATCGGGCTATCTGCTCAGCAGGGAGCCTGCTTCCTCCTCTCTCTCTGCCTGTTTCTCTGCCTACTTGTGAACTCTGTCTGTCAAATAAATAAAATCTTAAACAACAACAACAAAAAACTGCTTAAGCAGGGGATGCCTAGGTGGCTCAATCAGTTAAGCGTCTGCCTTTGGCTCAGGTCATGATCCAGGAATCCCGGGATCAAGCCCTGCATGGGGCTCCCTGCTCAGCGGGGAGTCTGCTTCTCCCTCTCATTCTGCCCCTGCTCCTTCTCTCTCACTCTCTCTCAAATTAAAAAAAAAAATTTTTTTTTTAATTAATAAAAAAAACTACTTAACCAGTTGGCATCTGAGCTCTAGTTTCAGTATTGAAATTTGACCTCAGGCAAATATTAAACTGGTATGCTTCAGCTCCCCACGATTATTTAAATCATATCACTTGTATTGGTTGCAGTGGGAGGGAAAATTTCTCTCACAAAAATTCTCATCTCTTCCTCCTACAGATGTGGCCAAAAATACTGTGGATCTTCACTCCTGACATGTTCTTCTGCTCTGGTGTCTAGACTAATGTTTTTCAATGTTTAATCTACAAATGAGTTGCCAGGGATCTTTGTCAGTACGGAGATTTGCACTCAAGGTATCTGATTGCGGCCTGGGATTCTGCATATCTGGCAAGCTCCAGAGGACCCCAGTGAGACTCATCGTTGGACTTTTCCTCAGGTACCAGGTATTTAGATTAGAGTCCATTATGAATGTTGTCTGGTCACTTTGAGATGTTCCGTATAACATATTTTGGAACCAGTCTAAAGCTTGCAGCAGATTTAACTCCATGTGATAAGGTAACAGTATGAAAGTGTAACATTTGATGAGCTGTGGGAGTACTTCAGTTTTAATAGAACTCACCTGTGATGTGAGAAGGATGTGAGAGAATGAGTTTTAAGGCCCCTAAACTTCAAAATAATTTGAATCCATCACTCTAGTCCATGTGCCATAGATATAAAGATACATTTATTTCCTTCCTCCAAATTTTAGCTCCTGGCTCACTGTCAGCCTCCCCAATACTATCTTTGTCATAAATCCGGCTGATTTTCCTATTCCACCTAAATGCCCTGGCTCTTTGACTCCTATGATGATGCTGAATTCTGTTCTGTGTCAGCCTCATCCCTCCATCACCTTGGGTTCAATCATCTTCTTCTCTAACCACAAGCTTCCAATTCCTTCTCCACCACAACCAGTCCATGGATGCCAAATCCTGCAGTCTCGGAGAACCTATCCTGCATTTTCCCACCCCTCACCTCTTCTTGCTCTCATATCTCTCCTTGTCACATTGAACTCAGTGGTCCACCATAAGACCCCTCCCTTGCCCCTCTCCTGTTCATTATGCAAGCTTGGCAAAACCACATTGTTGCTTGCTACAGGCTGGATAATGCCCCCCAACAAAATATATATATATATAGACACTTTTTTGGTTTATTGTGTCTTTATGCTTACTAAAATACAAAGCTCTTAAGATGAGGGGAGTTTTGTCTATTTTGTTTGCTGCAGTATCCCCCACTGCATAGAACAGTGCCTGATACACGATAGGAACTCAGTGAATAATTTTTCTGTTCCTAGAATTGCTGCTATTCCTTTCTTCAATTTCCTGTTAAGTTTGTAGGTGTTGAATGGTTTGATAACTATCTGGCTGAATTCCTGCGACTTGATGAAATTTAGGTCTCCTACTCCTCTGCCATCTTGCTCTTCCCTCTCTCAATGAATAATTTTTGAGTGAATGGCTACGTGAATGAATGAACAGTTGAATGAATGAATGAAACAAGTTACAACCACTCCCCTCAAAGAAACCAATTAAGTAAATAGATGGGTCCCATGAGAGTAGAAGGGGATAATCCAGAAATGTGTGCTGAGTGTGCTCTGGGGTGACAGTGAAGAGGTCAGGTGATATTTCAGGGATGATACACACACTTAGATTACATTGAAGAGTTGGAGCTATTTCATGACTGTCTTCCATTGGCCCTTTTCTGTATTCCCTTGATGTATGTGAACATGGAAACTTCTTTTTCCCTTGAGAAAACAAATTCAGGAGTGAACAGAAGATGTATACTAACATTTCATTTTCAGAAATGAGTGGCTTTTGTAAAATTTCAAATATTTTATTGTGATATAAAGACCTTCAGTTTTTTTTGTGTGTGTGTGTCTTGGGGTTTTAAAAATAGTGGGGTATTTAGAAAATAAAGTCCCTAAGTTAGCATCTTGGATATTCACTCCCCCCCCCACCTTTTTATAATAAAAATTTTGGGGGCGACTGGGTGGCTCAGTGGGTTAAGCCTCTGCCTTCAGCTCAGGTCATGATCTCAGGGTCCTGGGATTGAGCTCCGCATCGGGCTCTCTGCTCAGCTGGGAGCCTGATTCCCTCTCTCTCTCTGCCTGTCTTTCTGCCCACTTGTGATCTCTCTCTCTCTCTGTCAAATAAATAAATAAAATCTTAAAAAATTTTTTTTGAAACTACAGAAAAGTTGAAAAAAATTACTTCAATCAATAGTTACATTCTCTTTATCTGGACTCATCAACTGTTAATATTTAGCCATATTTGCTTATGTATACATTTATCCCTGTTATATGCATCTTAGTCTTTTTTTTCCCCCAAACCATATGAAAGTGGGCAACAAACAAAATATTTCACCCCTACCTATTTTAATATATGTCTGCTAGAAAAAAATTTATTAGCCACAATACAATTTTCATATATAAAAGTTATTAATTCAACAGTATCATCTAATTGAAAGTCTTGAATAATTTCCATTTATATAATTATGTAATTAAATAATATCATTTATAATCAAAATATCATTTATAGCTACTTATTTCTAAACAAGTGATAAATCAATTTTTGCTTATTGCTTTAATTATTATTTGCCTTTCATCCATTTTAATCTGGAACATCATTCAGTCCACCCTTTTTATTTATTTGTTTTTTGTAGCATTAACTTTTCAAAAGAGTCCAGGTAGGTTGCACTGTGGAATGTCCCAGATGGTATCTGTTTCCCCATTTAGATTCATTTAAAGGTTTTTGGTAAGAACACTCTTTGGGTCCCCTGTGTACTTCTCACTACTTCACAGAGTACTTCTTACTACATTACTTTACTTCACAGGGACATATGACCTCATGTTGTCCCATTATTGATGTCACTAAGTTTTATCACTTGGTTAAGGTGGTGACTGCTTTGTCTCTCTCTCTTTTTTAAAGATTTTATTTATTTATTTGACAGAGAGAGAGAGATCACAGGCAGGCAGACAGAGAGGGGAAAGCAGGCTCCCTGCTGAGCAAGAGCCCAATTCGGGACTTGATCCCAGGACCCTGAGATCATGACCTGAGCCGAAGGCAGAGCCTTTACCCTCTGAGCTACTCAGGTTCCCCTTATCTCTTTATTATAATGATACATGTTTACCTTTGTAATTAATAAGTATTCTCTGGAATGAAAGTATCCTTCTTAAAAAAAAGTACTTCTGGAAAACCTTTTCTATATGTTGGTAATTGTAACTGTAAAATCCTGCAACCTAATAGTAGTGTGATGGCCATGTGAGGTGAGGAATGGGGGCACTTCCTGATACTGTGTTTTTGTGTCCTAGGTGTTCAACCATTTTGTTATTGTAATAGTCTTTATGCCCTAGTCAACCTGGTAGGAATCCAGATTTTAGGAAAGTAATTATTTTCCATCTGAGAGGTGAGACATGATGGTGTCCCCTTGACTTTCAGACACATCTGTGATAGACCTCTTGAGTTTAGAATAAAAGCATGACTTGCCCATCCATGCCCTACTCATCCTGGGAACAGGTGGCTTGTGATGGGATATCATAAAAAGTGGCACTTTAACCAAACCCAACATAGCCAAAGAGTTTTTGTACAGAAGAAAATGATTTGGTTTATCTTATTCCATTGATAATGAGAAAGCTGGATTTTAGGAATTACTCTTTTTAGAAAATATGTAACAACATTATAGGAAACAAACAAAATCATCCATAGTAACGTTACCTGGTTTTGAAAACACTAAAGTGGTTGGGGTGCTGGGGTGGCTTTGTCAGTTAAGCATCTGCCTTCTGCTCAGGGTCCTGAGGTCAAGCCCCATATCAGCGTACCCTACTCAGCGGGGAGTCTGTTTCTCCCTTTCACTCTGCCTCTCCCCATTCATGCTCATTCACTCTCGCTCTCTCAAATAAAATCTTTAAAAAAAAAAAGCAGTAATGGACTTGTGTGCTCAGTATTCTCACCACTAAGAAAACACATACAGGGGTGCCTAGGTGGCTCAGTGGGTTAAAGCCTCTGCCTTCAGCTCAGGTCATGATCTCAGGGTCCTGGGATTGAGCCCCGAGTCAGGCTCTCTGCTCAGCAGGGAGTCTGTTTCTCCCTCTCTCTTCTGCTTGCCTGTCTACCTACTTGTGATCTCTCTCTCTGTCAATAAACAAATAAAATCTTTAAAAAAGCAGGAAAAGAAAAGAAAATACATACGGTATAGGAAGATCTGACTGTGACTGTGTGACTCTGCCAAGCTCTGTTTTTTGGGTGTGGTTTTTATTTTTTTTTATTTTTTACGATTATTGATTTTGTCCAGAAAACAGAAATAATGATGGTTATATCACAGGGCTGTCATAAAAATTAAATGAGACAATGTGCTTAATGAGCATAGCACAGTGTTTGAGTATGGGCTAAGTGTTCAATGAACGTGTTTCACTAGTATTACAGTTTTTACTATGTAAAAATACACTCATTTTTATACAAAGCTGTAAAAGTAACCTACATGTAATTTTGAGGAGATCTGAATCTTTCCCCTGTTTGAAATAGAGGCTTATGTTTAGTCATCGGAAAGTAAATTTGGCATTTTCCTTACCTTAGCTTGGTTTATTGAATAGGCAATGTTATTTTGAGTCAGAATTTCAAAACAAATTTACATTATCATTTTTCTAATTTACACATGGCCACATGCATCATTCTGTGTTCTCATCTTTACTGTGAGATTAACAAGGGTTATTTTTTTTTTTACAGCTGTGAAAATAACGAGAGGACTAATTCTATTTTAGAAAAAAATAAGCTCCTAAGAGTTCCTAATTTCCTAAACAAATAGAAAATTGCTACTTATTTCTTAGAAAATACAATAAGGAATCAAAAGAAGGTTGGATTGTGCAATTTTAATATCTGTGTTCCAACGAAATTGGTATTTTGGATTCTCTAGTGACTAGCCTTCCAAGCAAAACAGTATTTAGGAACTCTTGATGGGTTTGGAAATTTGTATTCTAAATGGCTTACAGTAAAGAATTATGAATCCAGGGTATATTTTTACCTGAATTAGTTTTTTAGACCAATTGCATGGCATGCAGATGAGGGAAAAGATACAGGCAGAGGAGACTTAGGGTGTGCAGGGATCCTTGCTCCTGTGCTGATGCAGAGATAAGGGAAGTGGGTCTTTCTTCTGCTGGACTCATAGAACTGGATGGAACGAAGAAACAGGCATTCTTTTTTTTTTTTTTTTTTTACATCCACGTTCTCTTCCATGTTGTCTTTTGTTGACCCATGCTCAAGACTATCAGTGCTTAAGTATATTAAGACACAAACATCAAGGGGTGCCTAGGGGCTCAGTGGGTTAAAGCCTCTGCCTTCGGCTTGGGTCATGATCCTAGGGTCCTGGGATGGAGCCCCACATCGTGCTGTCTGCTCAGCAGGGAGCCTGCCTCCCTTCCTCTCTTTCTGCCTGCCTCTCTGCCTACTTGTGATCTGTCAAATAAATAAATAAAATCTTTAAAAAAAAATACAGACATCAATACTGACATCTCAGTATTGTTATCTCCACCAGCAAGCAAAAGCCAGATGACATCACTGGTGTGGCTGCACCCAGAGCACGTTCAGCCTTATTTCCTGAAGTCATCAGAAAGTGTCAGAACTCTGCAGTAGTGATTCTTTGAAATCAGGGAAGAAGCATATGAGTTCCTCCTACTCTAATCTTGCAAATCCATTGCTTATGGAAATATTGATGATTTAATCTGCCTGTGTGCCTAGTAATGCCTGGAAAGTTGTTGGTTTGAGAGCTCCAGAAGCATCCTCTGACTGTCACTGAGATATTCAAATGTACAAGCATGGGGTATTAATATGATTTATAAGGATGGTGATTTTTTTTTTAATCAAAAATGTTGTCCTAGCACACAAACTTGCAATTACTGGAGGAAATTTCATGTGTGAAAAGTGTTAGGACTTCCAATTTTATAACAATCAAGATCATTATTGTGACGACCTTGGGATTTTTAGAAATATGTATGAGGATCACATCTGGAAGTACTTGAGAAATTGCTAAAGGTGATGACATAGTGACCCACAAGGTAGAAAGTAACTTGGAAATTTGGGGTCTGGTTTTGAAGATCTATTTGGCTTTACTAGGGCTGAATGGTTTGGGGCCTAAGGTTATACAGAAAACTCCCAGCAGGCCAAGTAGTAGAATTCAGGACATTATATCAAGCAGCTTTTGCTCGATAACAGACCACCTCCAAACTTAAACTCTTGAGACAAGGATGTCCAGTAATTTAGCTTGAGATCTATGGGTCAGCAGTTTAGGCTGGGTTCTTCCGGGTGGTTCCTCGGCTCTTGGAGCCAGCTCTCTCGTTATGTCTGTGTCAGCTACTGGGCTAGCCGAGGTTGGCTGCCAGGATGGCCTTTAGCTGGGACAGTTAACTTCGCAGTTTCCCATTCTTCAGCAGAAAAGCCCAGGCTTGTTCACAAGGCAGCTGGGTATTTCCAAGAGAGGAACAGAAATTAGTGTCTGAAGGCCTGGGCCCAGAGTTGGCACAACTATGAAGGCCTGGGCTCAGAGTTGGCACAGCTACACTTCTTGCCACATGAAAGTCGCCAAAGAAAATCATAAGTTCAGCCCAGATTCAAGTGCCTGGAACTAGGCTCCTCCTCACCATGAGAAGCATTGTCAAGCCACATTGTAAAGTTTGTGATACAGGGAGGGGAATATTATACCTATTTCTGCAAATAGTCCACCAAACCTCCTTTAGAGGATTGGGGTTAGTTTGGTGGGTGATACCTGGGCTCTTTCTAGGTCTATAAAAAAGACAAACACCCTCTTGAGCTAACTTTTTTCCTAAAGATCTTCCAGGAATGAGGAAGTACCAATGGTCCAATATCAATCTCTTGCAAAACACATTCACAGGTGTGGAAGCCTTGTCCTCCAAGGTAGTATAAACAATTCCACGGGTTAGATTCTTGGAACAATCAAGAGTTTGAAGTTGGCTAGGAATCGGAACAGTCAAAATAAGGAGTTAAATTGTAGCTAAATTTAGCTAATGTTCTTGGCCAGCAATGTGGCAAGTTGTCATATATTCAGAAATAAGAGTTAAGCTGGATATTGCCATGCATGATTCTCCTTTGAATCTGCACAAGATGTTTCATGCTCATTTTTTTATATTTAATTTTGCCTGTAAGCCAACTAAAATAAATAGCAGTGAAGTGTAATGTTTTGAAATAATCCCATAGTTTTCAAGTGCTCTTGAAGTAGAAAGCAATGAGGCCCTGTGTGCTATCCTCTACCGACTTAACACTTACTGTTTATGCTGCCTGGAACAGTTCTCTTTAATTGATACTTGGCTTGATATCCTTTTAAATTATTAAAGATTGGAGGTGCTCATTAAATGAGAGATTAAAAGAAATAGTAGACACAGCTAATTATTAAAGGTCCAAGAAGAGACATGAAATGCATTTTATCTAAGGCTTTAGTGGATTGTTAAAGTAAATGAATGGTTTAGTGATAAACCAGTCGAAGTTAATCAATTGAGCAAACTATAGGGAAGCTCTTTGAGTCTAGATTTGAAGGGTTTATAAGTAATCATAGTAAGAGACTTACCAGCTGCTCCCTATTTCTTTAATTTTAGACCCTTGAGCTGCTAATTGGTCAGGAAATTGGGTCCAACCTCTACAGCTAATTATGACTGGAGGAAAGCAGCTTATGTGTCTTTGTGGGGGAAGGTCTGCATGGCTAAACATTAGCAGGTCAGAAGTTGGGGGGGTGAATTCTTTAGTGGCACAATGTGATTTAAAGATAGTTGTGAATCATTCTGGAGGCAAAGCTCTGAGGAGGCTTATTTTCGATTTCCTCGCTTCCTGAACTTTTCAACCTCTCAATTGCTCCAACTTCCAAATCATGGGCTCTGTATTATTTTTGCCCGCTTACTAAGAGGGAATGTTGGTTGTTGACACAGCCACCATTGGCCAGTGAGATTAGTAACATGATACAGAGATTTTCACCACTTAAAAGTCACTGGTTCAACATGGCTCAGATAGGTAATGACTTACAGTTATTCTGACCTGACAGCTGTTTAGAGGCCCATTTAAAGTGAACTATTTCTCAGTTTGCCCCCATACAAGGGACATGTTGCCTCTCTGGATTGCAAAATGTCATCTCTGTTGGAGTCTCACATAGCAGCAAGGCTCAGCGTTGAGTCATCATCACAAAGGCTAAAATAACATGTTGCCTAGAATTAGGAACATTTGGCTGGCTTTTTGTGCAAAGGTTTTGAGCCCTGTGGAAAAATAATATCAAGTTAGTTTTTCCCCAGAGTCAAAGTCACTCTACTTACAAGTTGAATACCATTAACTAGTTCAAGGCACCAGGGCAACATTTAACGCCTTACTGACAATCAATGAGAGCTTCAGATAAGATGCATTTAATTGTCCCTTTCTTGGCCCTTGAACAATTAGCCACATCTACTGTGCTTCCTAATCGCTTATATAATGAACATCTCTGATTGGGAAGAAGGGTCTGCTAGCCACTTAAGGAGGGATTGAGGCACCAGGGAGGAGGGTTCAGAGGGTTTAAGTCACCAAGGATTCAGTTATTTCCAGCCTCACAGAAAAAGGCACATAGTTCAAAACAACAGCCAAAGTGGACTGCAAAGGGAACGGAAGAATGGGATGACGATTAGAGAAATGGAACAGGACACATGGGTTAATAATACAACTTTATTTATTTACTTGGATTTTATTTATTTGAGAGAGAGACTGAGTGAGAGGGTGAAGGAGAAAGAATCTAAGGCAGACTCCACACTGAGCACAGAGCCTGACTCAGGGCTCCATCCCACAACAGCGAGATCATAACCTGAGCCAAAACAAAGAGTCAGGAGCTTAACTGACTGAGCCACCTAGGTGCCCCCATAAAACTTTATTTTAAAACTGCATGCATTTTAAGTGGTTGTGACAGACATACTGTTAACTGCAGGGTTTCAAGGCATCTTCTTCTAACTACACATGAAGGGCTCTAATGATCCTTTTGATGGCATAACCTTTCTTTTCACTGTTCAGTG
>ML111146.1:14368-46868 GCA_003697995.1 Taxidea taxus jeffersonii | reverse complement strand
TACTTGCTTCCTCAAGAGCCTGGAGATAGCCAGAGGTTACACTTTTCTTCTGCCCATCTAAGTTTAATTAAAGTGTTCATTAAAATTCGGAGATGTTTCTAAATTCAGGTATTTTGGCAACATGGTGTAGCAATGATGCAATTGATAATTAAGGAACATAGTTTGACTTATGCTGGTGTTCCCCATTGCCCGATGGTTCTCATTCAATTGATGGTATGCAGGATGAACAAATGTTGTAGTTTAAGGTTTATATATTTTCTATTGGAATCCTCTTCTGTTTATGAGAGTGATTTGAAGGTTCTCTTTTGAAATCCATTTAACTAACTGACAGTAAACTCTTTTAAAAATATTAAAACAGGTTATAAATAACACAGGAGTTGTAAGTATAGGGCAGAAATCTTGAATATAGTGCTGGGATGACTTACTGTATGAACAACTATACTACAAAACTACTGGTGTTTAAAATGCAGTACGGAGGGACACCTGGGTGGCTCAGTTGGCTGCCTTCTGCTCAGGTCATGATCCGGGTGTCCTGGGATCGAGTCCCACATCGGGCTTCTTGCTCGGTGGGGAGCCAGCTTCCCTCGCTGTCTGCCTTTCCCTCTGCTAATGGGTGCTCTCTCTCTCTGATAATTAAATAAAATTCTTAAAGAAAAAAATAAAATAAAATGCAGGAAAGATTGGTAACTCTCCAGCCATAACAATGAAGACAAGAGCAGTTGCCCCTGCTGGGAAGTATGAAGGTGCCTTGGTTGAGGAGCTGGTTCACCAGGTAACAGGGTTCCTTTGACTAGAGTTATCAATTGTGAGCTGTGTTGCAAGTTAGTTGCCTAGACAAGATAAATGATAATGACAACAAAGAGCAGATTGTTGAATGTGTAAACCGAAAGAAAGGTAACAGAAATAAACATTTTCATTTTGTTCAATTTTGATAGATTCATTTATTAGAATGGCAGGCAGAGGGAGAGGGAGAAGCAGGCTTTCTACCAGGAGGGAGTCCGATGCTCTATCCCAGGGTCCCAGGATCATGACTTGAGCCAAAGGCAGACTCTGTTTCACCGACTGAGCCACCCAGGCACCCCCAAAATGTCTAGCTTCTAAGTAGCTCCTTTCCACCCGTTGATATTATTATTTTTAGGACAACTGTAAAGTTACAGCAGAACATGTTGTCCAAGAATGTCTTGAAGAAAATCATCACAGCATTTGTGTGTTCGCCTCTAAGAACACGTCAAGAGAATTACCTGCAATTAGATTTAAGATGATACCTGGACAAGAATCACCAAATCACCAACCTTAATTTTTCACTTTTTATTTCCTTGTAGATCATCACTTTGCTACTCCATTGAAAGGGACTCCTTAGCATTTATGAATTTAAAAATCTGAGAGTAGATTGATTCATCCGATTAGATGTTATGCCACTCAGTCATTTCATACTCTTTCAGCATGGTGCCTGCCAGTGCCTTCTAGAACCTGCAGAAACACAATGCTGAATTGGACGTAGCATCCATCCTCCAATAACTTATTCTTTAATGGGGGAGAGGTGATATGGACACATCTACTTTTTATAAAGGGTAGACAGTATAAAAACAGGAAGTTTGGAGAATGTATTATTGCTGCCAGCTGGGGAGGTAAGGAAGCTTTCCACGTCCATGGTTGTCAACCCAGATTATGGATTCAATCCTTAGGGAACACTCAAAACTCTCAGCACCTGAGCCTCATTTGCAGGGCCTCTGACTTAAGTGGTCTAGGCAGGGCTCAATCATCACTAGTCTCTCAAAGAAACCTAAGTGATTTTAAATGAAATCCATTTAACTAACTGACAGTGAACTCTTTTAAAAATATTAAAACAAGTTATAAATAGCACAGGAGTTGTAAATATAGGGCAAAAATCTTGAATATGGTGCTGGGATGACTTACTGTATGAACAACTATACTACAAAACTACTGGTGTTTAAAATGCATTAAGGATGGACACCTGGGTGGCTCATTTGGTTAAGCGGCTGCCTTCTGCTCAGGGGTGAGAACCACCGTTCTAACTGCTTATCAATAAGAACTGGGTGGTTCTTACGTTTCTTTTGTGCAAAACATCCTATTTCTGATGAAAAAGAAAATGTCATGACAGAATAGCTTACATAGGTTTTGTGTATAGTGGTTTGATCTGGATCAATTCATTTAAAATATTTCATCAAACAAATGTTTCCCTTTGTGAGATTTTTTTCCCAAAGTGTATTTTAATCAATTAGAGGAATCAAAGACTTGGTTCCTCCTAGGCACTAATGCAACACTATTCATTAGTACATTGACTCTTAAAAAAAAAATCTTGCTTGTTTACAACAGATACAGGTTTTATCTACCTTTAATTGTGATAAAGAAAGCTGTAATATTCCTTCAAAACTCTAAAAGTTGATCAACGTCATTTGAAATTTTTTTCAACTCCATTTTTCTTCCTTATGGAATTTTCCGCCCTTAACAAAGGTCCAGGGCCCAATTGTCAGGGACAAAGCTACTATAAATAGCTTCAGAAGAGGAGCTATCCTGAAGCTTGCTCATTGTAATCATGGAGTGTTTCAAAAACCGTCTCGAAATTATCAAATTGCCTTGCTTGTTTTCCATTGGTCTGATTACTCCTATGAAAAGAACCTTGGATACTGGGAACAAAGCTGCCAAAAGGAGATACTGTGAAAGATCTCTTATTTTCTCCTAGGGGCACCTCGTTAAGCAGAAAGCTTCCTGAGAACTCAGCAAATAGGATTCTGGAGAAACTAATGTGATGCTCTTTTCGAAATTGTCTAGTTTATTCTTTGTTATGGATTTTCTTCAACTGTACAAAACTTGGCTCATCTAAATTAATCTTCTAACTCCACTTTTTTAGTGGAATTGGAAGGGCACTCAAGACGCTACCAAATCTAGGTATGACTGTGCATAAGTCTTATAATGTAAGCCTGTTCTACTTTTTAAATTCTAGGATAAAATCCATGAAGAATGAATGAATAAACACATGGACAAATAGATGTGAAAGGCACCAGGACTGCTACATAGTCACCTTTCCCAATAGGATAAGTCTTTTATTACTCATCCTACTTTTTGTAGGCATAAGCAATAGTTTGTCAACAACCCTTCTATGACTTCCATCCTGAGGATAAGTATTTGAGGAGAAATTTTTTTTAAGATTTTTTTTTTAAAGATTTTATTTATTTGACAGAGAGAGAGAGAGTGATCACAAGTGGGCAGAGAGGCAGGCAGAAAGAGAGAGGGAAGCACCAGGTAGAGGGCGGGGAAGCAGGCTTCCTGCTGAGCAGAGAGCCCGATGTGGAACTCAATCCCAGAACCGTGAGATCATGACCTGAGCTGAAGGCAGAGGCTTAACCCACAGAGCCACCCAGGTGCCCTAAGATTTTATTTTTAAGTAATCTCTACACCCAGTGTGGGGCTCGAACTCACTACCCTGAGATCAAGAGTTGTATCCTCTACTAACTGAGCCAGCCAGGAACCCTGGTTGAGGAGAAATTTGGTCCTCCTTGGAAAAAGGTAGAAAAACTCACTTTAGGTATCTTAGAGAACCAATCTAGGTCAAAATATTGGGAAAAGTTGTATATGTATATATATATGACATTTTAGAAGCTTGCAGCAGAAAAAGTATTGCCCAACCAAATTCTGCACATTTACTCTGTATTTGCCAGTCTGCTTGCAGGTAGGAAAGGGTAATGTGACCAGTTTGGGGCCAGGAAAATGTGAGTATATGTGTCTCGATTACAGAGCAAAAAAAGGGAAAAGCCCATGAACAATTTCCAATCTTCCTTTTTCTCTTCCCCTAACAAGACAACTGAGAAGGCTATATGTTCCAGATGGCTAATCCCAAGAAGGTGGCCATCTGTGTGACAGGGTGACTGGAGAAAAGCTCCTCCCTATGTCCCCTCACATGGGTCACATAGTGTGCTTCAGGAATATCAAACCATGGAGAATTTTGTATTGTCACTATGGTAGGATAGCCTAGTTATCTTGACAGTCAACAATGCTATATAACAGTGATCTTAACTAATTTTGGTTCTTCTCGGCATTAAATGATTCTAATTCTGTCCATCCTCTCTTTACTTTTTGGGAATCATCAAAAACAGCAACCACCATCATTAGTAGCTACCACCTTACTCTGTCTTGAGCTAAGCCTCAGTTGGCTGGGGCAAGGAGGCCGGGGGAGATAGCAAGTAGGCTGGGAAGGAGGTCTATCTGCTTCGTGTCCAAGGGAAGCATGTTGCTAATGCCCTTTCTGAGCTTGAAAGAAATAATTGGACTCATTAAGTTGCTTTTCTGTCTTCTTTTTGTTAGTCTAAATAACCCTTAGGTTAATTAGACATGGTTTCTATCCCTAGGAAATTTTTGTGTGCAGTTAGTAATGGAGAGAATTGTCATAAATTCAATAATTAAATTTTCAGTTTTACAAACACTAAATAATGACAACCTACCTGTAAGGTGTCTTGAAAAACAGTAGCCCTTGTGAAACTACTGTCTTGTATCAATAATTGTGCAAATATTAGGTTATGATTGGGATGCTTCTTTCTGTTCGAGTGACAAAATGGTAGGTCCCAGTTTATGTCTGACCCACTGTGCTGGTGGTTAACAGATGGGATCGTGGAGTGTGGTTGCTTCTTAGCCCTAGCTGCACAAATATCTGGGTTTGTTTTTAAAAATATTGTTGCCTAGGCCTGATCCCAGACCTACTGAATGAGAATCTCTAAATCATTCTAGTATCTAGGAGGGTTGGGAATCACTGGTGAAGTTAACAAGAACAGTAACCTGGAGTCAGAATCTGAATTTTGATCCTCTTTTTATTAGCTGTGTAACTTCAGACAGATCATGCAGTCTCTCTCTCTCCCTGGATTTTGTTTTTTCTTACCCATATGATGTGTATAATAATACTCTCCTTGCCTTGCTCCACATATAGTTTTGATACCAAAATAAGAAAATGTATGTGGAAATTCTTTGTAAACTATGACAAGTAAAACCAATTGTCATTAGTGTTGTCACCAATATTGTCATTATTGTATTCTTATAGGCTCATAGCCCTGACTCAATCCCACATCCAATCATATTATTAAAGTCACAAGAAATAGGTTAACAAACTGGGTTTGTTAGTAAATTATCCACCTATTAGTGCTCAAGAGAAAACCAGAAATCCAAGCAGAATGACCTGGCTGGCAGACAACTCCTCCCTCCCGCTCCAATGTCTGTGTTTGTCGGAAGAAGCAGCCTTACAACATTTTGATTAATTACACTCTTTGGCCCCATTCTGGGCACAGCAGAAGTACTGATAATGTCAGGATTGCTGTTCTCTTTGGGAGTGGATTCTTTCCACTTTTCTTGAGGTCGTTACCTCTTCAAGAAGTGTACACCTTAATCAGACTGGTCTGTTCTACCCCATAGAGGGCAAAGGCAGGATAGGGTTAGAAATACCCTACTCTACTCCCCACGATGATCTAGGCTTGAATCTTGACTCTACTATTTGCTGGTTGTATGAACTTGGGTATCTTATGTGACCCTCTTGATCTTATTAAATCTTTACTGAGTTCCTACTCTTGTCAGACTCTCTGATTAGAGAAGAAAAGACCAGTATAAAAGAGAATACCTCCTCCACAGAGTTTGCAGTCCAAACAGGAAAGACCAGCAAGCAAAGGGACAATAATTTTTACCTTCCTTGTTTTGTAATTAGGCGAGCCCTGTGCCAGGCAGAGAAGCTCTTCAGTGAATGGTAATAAATGTTTTCAGTATTTGTTGCCCTGGGTGTGCCAGAGGCACAAGCCAAAGGACATGAACCAAGCCCTCTGCCTAAGCAGGTCAGGCTGTGGTGAAATGTTACTTGTCCATACCTTCTTGCTCCTGGCCATGCTCTGTGGAGGCTTAAGGAAACCAGGGAGCTCTTCTGAGTACAAAAAAGACCTTGAAAACCTCCCCTTGACCTCAGCTGTCCCTGCTGGCAGAAGATCAGACTCATTCTAAAGCAGATATATGGCTTTGGGTTTTCTCCAGGACTGACAGGGCATAATTCCAGATCACTATTTCAGAACTCATCTCGGCCAGCAGTGAGCTGCCTCGGTTAGCCTCAGGAACACCCTGGCCTCCTGAGAATCATCCAACCAAAATGCCTGGGAACTGGGCCAGTCTCCCTCAGGCTTTTTCTGGGCTTGCTGGGGAATCATTTTTGAGCCAGAACGTATTCTACGATGAGAGATGAGGACAGGATCACCCAAACATTAACTGGCTCTCTCAAACATGGCTTCCTTTGTGGGTTCATTACATCCAAATTAATGGAATAATTTTTTTTTAAGTCACAGAGATTTGTCCATGTAATAAGAAAATGGTAATGTTTGACCATTTGTTTTATTTGTTTTTTAAAATTTTGATTCGAGGATAGTTAACATTGACCATTCATTTCAGATGAAGGACATAAGCATTTCTAGATTCATGAAATTAGTGAATCGCCTTTTACCATACTGTCCAAGGACAAGAGATTCTGCCAAACCCGAGCTTGAATTTGCTTGTCTTCTAGAACTTACAGATGTTCACAGTTTAAACAAAAACAAAAGGAGAAGGAGAAAAATCCTCTCCAATAAAAGAATAATTAAAGCAAAACTTAAGGTAGGAAGAAAAAAGTTTGGTTTTTTAATTTTATTTTTATGGGGTTCTCCCCACTTTCTTTGGCTAGTCAAGTGAAGCAGTGGGGTTATTTTTCCCATTTTCAAGCCCAACCTCAAGCACACCCATTCATTTGTTATATAAAGACAATGAATTACATCACTACCGCCTCAACATCGATGATCTAGAGGTAGGTTCCCTGGAGATACAGTCTTTCACAGTGGCTAATAAGAGGGCCTTCAGGGTTGAGATCCTCTTGCAGGTTCTAAGCCCTTTAAAGGGCAAGGTTGCCTGTATGGTATCACCAGCCACAATGCAGCCCTCACTTCTTGCTTCTCCGCAGGGATCCTTTCTGAAAAACACACCAACTTGCGCTCTTTAGGACTGTGACATACATGTGGTGAGATCATCTCAATAGTCTGCTTCTGTGTCAGAAAAGCTGTAAAAGTGTTCAAATCAAAATAGTGGTGTTTGGTTGAGGATGTTTCTCCTTCTCTGCCTGCTCATTTTTCATCTTCCCAAAGGGCTCCCCTCCCTCTCCCCTGCTATTCTTCACGCCTCTTACTTGTCTCCCTTCCTGACAAGAAGGAGTGCCTCCACGGGGCCAATGCATCAAGCAGTGACACCGCGGAGTCTCGTTCCCTCCGACAGACGTCAGTTTAAAAGGCAGGAGCAGATTTTGAGGCAGGGGTGAGGGACGTGAATGGAATTAGTCATCATTACCCTGAAGCGACGTGGGCTCGCTGTGGATGTTCCCTCATCAGGCTTCTCATGACTGCCCGGAGGATCACCCCCATCACTCTAAACAGTCATGACACAGAGGATGTATGGGTTAAAATGATGAGCAGGAGAGACAGGCCTATCCCAAAGTAAATAGACTGAATTAGAGGCATTACAACAGTTAATATGTCAGGTCCCTGTTGGGAGGCCATAGATCCTGTGTGGTCTATTTTCTCTGCATATTGAAATTGATTGTGCCTTGGGCTACGGCAGGGTTAGTGGGGGGAGGGGAGCTGACGATTCATCCTTCCAGTCACATGGATCAAAGAAAGCAGACAGTGTTATGTGGAATTATTTGCTCTGAAGGTGCAGGGAATAGAATTTAATAGAGCAACGGGGTATAATGAAAGAAGCCATGAGTCTTAGCCAATGTCTCCCCAGGCCACACCATCGGAGGAGTATAAATAAGATCATGCTCTTACCCAAATCATATTTCTCTGGCTCAGCCCTATCTAATGCTGCAGGAACTATACCCCCTTTTTCCTCCTTCCCCACCTGGCCAACTGTTTTTAGGACACCTCAGGGGATGCTTTTCATGCATTTGAAGGCAGCCCTCTTGGCCGCCATATCTGAGGCTCTTCTCCCCTGCTTTCTGCGTGCTGGGCTGATGTCTATCAGCGAGACTGCCAGCTCTTAAGTCAGTCCTTGAGGTCAAGCACGAAGGGAATCTTACCACCACCGGGAAGCTGCTGGCATGGCCCTGTTGCCTGTAATGCCACACAGAGTCTCAAATTACGGCTCAAGTGCCTGGCACCAACGCTTTTAATCCGGTTGGTTCCTCCTTGAACTCAAAGCAAATTCAATGCCACAGTGACTTTGATAGAAGTGATTGTTTGTTTCTACTCCCTCATTACATTTACTCCTCACTTGCATGAATCCACAGTGACTGAGTCTGAGAGTGGGTCAGATGATAGTTACTGGTTTTCTGGAAGCAGACATGGAAGATTTGTGTGTAGCCTCTGTGGAGTGCGCTGAAGACTCACCCCTTCCGTGAGGGGAGATAAAGAAGCTGGCCTGGGAAAAAGGGGAAGGTAAACTGACTGCACTTGCAGGGGAGGCCCTTCAGAGATGTCCTCAGTTGAGGCAAGGAGCTGGGATTTGTCCCCCCACATCATGCAACCCACTGGATGCAGGTTGTGCCAGGGAAGAGACATAATCTAAGGTGAGGTGGTCCTTTCCAGCTGAGGGCAAGTCTCAAAGAAAGATTCAGCTGGGAGTGGTCTGTAGCCAATGATTTGGGAAAGCAGGGGAATAAATACCTTGGTCTTGAAAGGGTGATCTGGCTGGTGCACATTCGGTCCCTGCCTCTTCCCTTTCCTGTAGACTTTGTTGACCTTGGCCCTGTACTTTCTTAGGCTGAGTTATTTTCTAAGAAAATCCTCAAACCTGGCAAGCTTTCTCAGTTCACTTTGGGTCATTGGATAAATGATTGTTAATGTTCATCCTGGGACCACTTACACCATCCTGGTGGAAGCAAAATGAGAATATGTTTCATTTAAGTCCCAGAAAGTCAAATGAGAGGCTCCTATGGCCCACGGAAGGTGAAAGCTAGGTCTGATGCCTATCTCAACTGTTAGCTGACATTGAAAATCACTTCACACCCCTAGGCCTTTAAATCTTAGACTAGCTGGCCGCTAAGGTCAGTTTCGGCTTTAGATTTTTCCAACAATATGCTCACATGGATGTCAAAGAAGCAAACGGAGTGACTTATCTCTTGGAGGACATTAAAGCTTTGTTGAAGAGACAAAATAAAACAATTAAGAAAAAACTAAGGGGCTGCCTGGGTGTCTCAGTTGTTTGAGCATCTGACTCTTAGTTTCAGCTCAGGTCATGATCTTAAGGTCCTGAGAGCAAGCCCCACAATGGGCTCTGTGCTCACCGTGGAGCCTGTTTGAAATTCTCTCTGTCCCTTTGCCACTCCCATTGTGCACATGCTGCGCACTCTCTCCCTCTCTCAAATAAATAAATCATCCTTAAAAAGAAGAAAAGAAAAAAATAAGAAAAAATAGAATAACAATTTGTAGTTAATATAATCAGTAATTAATACATTCAGATTCCAAATTAATTGCCAAAATCAACTCACTTATATAGAAGAGTCAGCAAACTTCTTCTATGAAGGGACACAGGGCAGATATTTTTGGTTTTGCAGACACATATGGTCTCTGTTGCAACTAGTCTACTCTGCTGTTGTAGTGTGAAATCAGTCATAGATAATATATAAATCTATGTGCATGGCTGTGCTCCAATAAAACTTTAAAACTTTAAAAACTTTATAAAAACAGGTGACCAATTGTGGTTTGCCAACTGTGCTACAGAATTAAAGAGAGGAAAGGAATCTTAATAATTATCTAACACTCTGCTACTCGAGGAGTGAGTGTGGTTCATTGGCCTCATCTGTATTAGAAATGCAGAACCTTAGCACATCAGACCAACTGAATTATAATAGGCATTTCAAAACTATCCTCAGGTGATTTATATGCACAATAAAATTTGAGTAGCACTCACCTATTCTATTTTTCCCATTTTTACAGGCAGACACACTGAGACCCAGAATGATCAAATGACTTTTCTGAAATCATACAGCTGATTTTAGATCAAAATTAAATTAGAGGTCTTCTGAGTTTTTCTTTATTCTTATGGATATTTATTTTTAAAGATTTTACTTATTTGAGAGTGAGAGAGTGGGGGTAGGGGGCAGGGGGAGAGAGAGAGAAGCAGACTCTGCCAAGCACAGAGCCTGATTCAGGGCTTTATCTCATGACCCTGAGATTACATCCTGAGCCAAAATCAAGAGTCGGACACTTGACTGACTGAGCCACCCAGGCACTCCTACAAATATTTATTGAACTTCTACTACATGTCAAGCAAAATGTCTGCCTTCATAGAACCTGTACATTTTGGAAGGGAAGAAGGTGATTAAAAATTTTCTAAATGAATCAATCACATGGCACATGGTTAGAAATCAGTAAATGTGTTGGAGAAAAATGAATCCAGAATAAAGAATAGAGAGTATAGGAGTGTGGGTATTATAATTTTACTAAGTTGGTCAAAGAAGACCTCATTAAGAAGGCAACATCTGAGCAATGGCTTAAAGGAGACAAAGGAATGCGCATATAACTATCGAAGGGAACAACCTTCCAGACATAGGAAGTAGCAGGTACAAAGGTCCTCTACTGGGAGCATGACTAGTATGTTCAAGGAATAGGAAGGCAGCCCTGTGGCTTGGAGTAGAGTGAGAACAGGCAGTTAGATGGAAATAAGTTCATGAAGTCAGAGAGAGATGATGGCCTGTGGGAAGGTAGAGGACAGAATTGTGTAGGGTCTCAGAGATTGCTGTAAAAATTTGCCTTTCATACAAACGAAAAGATTTTGAGCAGAAGACAACAGGATTACTCTGGGTGCTATGATGAGACTAAAAACATTGGAGGATGCCAAAAGAGGGATCAGAGAGACAAGTTAGGAGGCCTTTGCAATAATTCAAGGGGGACATCATGGTGGCTCATACCAAAGTGCTGAGAAGTGATTGGGTTAGGGAGATATTTAAGGCAAAACAAACATGTTTTCCTGAAAGATGGATAGATGTAGGATGCAAAAGAAAGAGAGGAGTGTATGTTGAGTTTGACATCAACTGACATAGGGAGAAAACGGAGGAGCAGGTAAAGGAATGATGATCATGAGTTTTATTGTTGCCAGGATGAATTTAAGATGCCAGTTAGGCATCCAGTGGGAGCTGTCAAATAGGGAGCTGGGCATGGTCTTGAGTTCACTGGAAAAGTTGGGTTGGAGTTCTTAATTTGCTGATACAATGTAGAGATGGTGTTTAAGGCCACAAGATTCAATGCGTTGACCAAGGAAATGGATGGAGGTAAAGAAGGGAAGACATCCAAGAACTGAGCCTTAAGACACTCCAATTTAAGAACTCAGAGAGTTGAAGAAGGACTGACAAAGCACACTGCATTTTGCTCTCTGTGTTATGATAAAGCCATGTAGGGGTAGCATGTCTCTGGTGTTAAGTGGGTCCTGATAGCCTCAGCCACTACTCTCTCTTTTCACAACAGCTCTCTGGCTGTTTCAGATAGGCTTGATTTTCCACTTGATTCCTACCAGATGCCAGGCACTAGATTGAAAAAGGTGTGAGTGCCTGGGAGTAAAGAGCTAATTTGCTGTTTCTGAAGATGGTTCTGCTGGTACAAATGAACTATTTCATTTTGTGTTTGTATTCCACAATAGAAGGGGCGGGGGGGGGGGGGGTAGGCACCAGAGCTATTTTCTGGTGACAAAGTCCATCAAACTCGGCTGATTTCACTTGAATTAAGAAAAGGAAAAAGAAAATTAACACAGATAAGGAGCCTGTTATTTCCAGCCTGAAAGAAACTTGTTTAGAAGCATTCAGTCTGAGGATGGCATTAGAAAAGAAACAGGAAGGACAGAAATCAAAACTACATGTTAATTTCTGCTGTAGAGCATGATTGTGCCCTGTTCAGTTTCATGTTGCCAAGTCCTTTAGTTTTATTATCTGTGGTTATATCTTCTTTGGGGAAAAATTAAGGCAAGTATTGTGGCTTTAGATGCATCCTATTTTAAAGAGCCAGTGGGCTCAAGTGCAGAGTGTGGGGGGAGGCAGTTTAAATAAATAAAAGACATGAGACCATAGTGATTATGTGATTAGTGATTTTAGGGTAGGAATAAAAATCTGAATTTTTGTGTGAAATTTCTCAAATTTAACATTGATAACTCAGATACTTTTCCAATGCAGTGAGAGCCAGAACACATACATACCCTCATACATACAATCTGTGCCTCACAACTCGCTCATAAGCAGACAGTAATAATAAAGAATTTTCTGACAAACAATCTTGATAAATGCCAAAGGAATCTATTCCTTGGTAATATGATTTTCTGCTAAAAAAAAAAACAACAACAAACCCAACAATAATAAAGACAAGTGTGAAACAGAATAACACACATTAGTGCCGTGATGTTCTGATGGTGGAATTTTAGGACTCACTCACCCTTCTCATTCAGGAAAAACATTCTATGTCATGGGAACTTTTTCTTACCACTGACCCACCAAGTCAGTAGTTACTTCCTTTTCCTACAAGTGAGGCTAATTTTAATATTAAACCAAGTTAAAAATAAAAATAAAATAGTGATGGGACCCTAAAGTCCTCAAAACAGAGATTCTGGAATATCTTTGTATTCTTTTCCAGATAGAGGGTGATAGGAATTGACCTAAGCCAGTTTGACCCATTAGCAGTTTTCAGGTATTTTGATGAATATCAGAAGTGGTCAGAAGTATATGGAAGCTATAAGGTCTTTTCACCAGGTGGTATTTTACATTAAAAACAAATCTTAGACCCAGCTACAATAACCCATGAATGAGTGGTCACAACCTGTTCTAGTTAAGTGTGGGGATATCTCCTTCCCAGTCATAAAGCACTCTCACATGTCACAGCTGTAAAGGATTCACTCGGTGGTAGAAATCACAATTTGGGGATTCTAGCTCGGTCAGTCAAAATATTCTCTAGAAAGGTCCAAATAGAGCAAGAACATGTGGCATTTCTATATTTTTCTCATCCAACAGTCTTAGAGGCTGAATAGTTCTCTAGTCAATCATGTATTTTAAATTCTTATTTTATTGGTGAAAACTGACCTCTTATACTAAGAAAAGAAACCACTAGTATCGATTTCTTTAATATTTGAAATTCTTACATAGCCATCTCTATATATGGATTATTAACTGGAGTCCTTGAAATGTTACCTAACCATTTGGGATGAAAATTCTAGACAGAGTTCTTCAAGTGTTAACAGGTCCTAGGGTGCAGATTAAAGTGAATTCATACATTAGTACATTACATACTGTATGCTAAAGCATGATACATGGATAATATAACCATTTTCCTAACTACTTTCCATCTATACACAAAGAACAAATCCCCCCTCATTTAGAATTCCTACCACCTGCACATTTATAACTCATGACACTCATGTCACTGGCTTAGAAAATTATCTTCATTACAAACAAGGAAATTTCCTCTTGAAATTGGTATCAGTATTTCCAAAGCCTCATACGCTCAACAAAAAGTTATTTCTCTTTGTGGGTTACTATATTCTTTATAGGTAGATCAAAGATACATATTATACATCTATATTTATGAAAACTAAAAACCAGACAACAGTTGCCTATGTAAGGAGCTGGAAGTTACCACTCTGTCCTAGTAACAGGTAAAAAGCTGAACAGACTGAAAATCAACAAAATGTGCCAATATGCAGGAAATTTACCAGGAAAGATATACACATTTCCCGCCATATAGGGAAGGGGCGGGGTAAAAGAAACAACATGAAGAATGAACTGCAAATACAAAATTCTATAGTGAGAATGTATGTTCTGTTGAGACTAGAAAATGTAAGAAAAATAAGGAACATTTGTAGTAGCTTCTAGGCTTGATTAAATAAAGAAAATATGTTATGAGGTAGTATGAAACAGGATACCAAGATAACACTTGCTTGGCATGACTAGAAGGTAAGATAAACATTGGATTGTTCTAGTCTATGAGTTAATTAGACCTGTGACCTAATTCTTACTTTTCACTAATAACCATCTGTGTGAAGTTCTCCCTGTAACTTAATTTCCTGAATCTCATACTCAACTTTCAGAAGTAAGAACTGTGTAAAAATGGAGGACACTAATTATTTCTCTCTCACAAAAATAAGTTGCACGTTTTGTTTCCATGGAATCTTTCATTGTAAGACAAGTAAACCAGAGTAAAGCAAATTTGGGGAAAACAAAAAGCAATAGTCTTATTTGCCTGATACCAGATCTCTTTTCATTCTGTTTTCTTCCTGGTTTTATCCACAATGATACATACTTTTATGTAGAATGATGATATTACATAATTTTTATTTTACTAACAACTTTTTAAAAGTTTTTATTTGTTTGAGAGGGAGAATGAGAGCACAAACAGGGGGAGTGGCAGAGAGAGAGGGAGAAGCAGGCTTCCTGCTGAGCCTGGAGCCTAATGTGGGGCTTGATTTCAGGATACTGAGATCATGACCTGAATCTAAGGCAGATCTTAACCAACTGAGCCACCTAGTCACCCCTTATTGTACTAACATTTTTTATTTTCATTTTACTAACCTGGCATTAAAATTTAAAGCCGGGGCGCCTGGGTGGCTCAGTGCATTAAGCCTCTGCCTTCCGCTCAGGTCATGATCTCAGGGTCCTGGGATCGAGCCCCGCATCGAGCTCTCTGTTGAGCAGGAAGCCTGCTTCACTCCCTCTGCCTAGTGCTCTACCTACATGTGATCTCTCTCTGTCAAATAAATAAATAAAATCTTTTTTAAAAATTAAAAAAAAATTTAAAGCCATTCTTTTATAGATTTCATTATCATTTTTGGTGTCTTTCCATATTGTAAAATGATGTAAACATTTAGAATTAAATGAAATAATGTCTTCTAATTAGTTAAGGCCACCAGAGACCAATATTTTAAATAATAATATGCAGATTTAAAATTGCCTTCTGCATAATTTTAAAGCTATGAATTGCCCCAAAGTTATATGAATGTATTCTCATTTTGAAAAAGACATATTGGAGAAGAATATACAGATGTAAAGGTACACAGAGACATACTAACAGAGTAAACTATGTGGTAGCCTCTCCTTTCCTTTACCCTTCTTTAGACACCATGGCAATTTCAATTTTGATGTCAGTATTTCCAGTCTTTGTTTTTAAATTTTATTTATTTATTTGACAGAGAGACAGTGAGAGAGGGAACAAGAGCAGAGGGAGTCGGAGAGGGAGAAGCAGGTTTCCCGCTGAGCAGTCTTTAAGTAAATAAGTATGGGGGCCGCTGACTGGCTCAGTTGGTAGAGCATGTGATTCTTGATCTTGGGGTTGTGAGTTTGAGCCCCACATTGGATGTAGAGATTAATAAAAAATAGATAAATAAATTAAGTCAAGTATCAGTGTGTATGTGCATATGTATTTTGTTTTGCATAATTGTCACAATATCTGAATTATTGTATAACTTGCTTTTCACACTTACATCATGGAGATTTTATGTGTTTACATATTTATTTACAACATTTTTATTTAAATTTTTTTTCTTTTTCTTTTATTTTAATTCAGTATAGTTAACATACAGTGCTGTATTATTTTGAGGTGTACAATGTAGTGATCTAAGAATTCCATGTGTTACCCAGTGCTCATCACAACAGGTACACTTCTTAATCCCCAGCACCTATTACATCTATCCCCCACCCATCTCCCCTCTGGTAACCAGCAGTTTATTTGCTATAGTTAAGTGTATGTTTCTTTCTTTTTTTTTTTAAGATTTTATTTATTTATTTGACAGAGAGAGATGGAGAGTACAAGTAGGCAGAGCAGCAGAGGGAGAGGGAGAAGCAGACTCCCCGCTGTGCAGTGAGCCCGGTATGGGACTCGATCCCAGAACCCTGGGATCATGACCTGAGCCGAAGGCAGCCGCTTAACCGACTGAGCCACCCAGGTGCCCCTAAGTGTATGTTTCTTGATTAGTCTTTTTTTCCTTGGCTCATTTTGTTTCTTAAATTCCACATATGAGTGAAATAATATGGTATTTGTCTTTCCTTGACTTATTTCACTTAGCATTATACTGTGTAGCTCCATTCATGTTATTGCAAATGACAAGATTTCATTCTTTTTTATGGCTGAGTTATATTTTATTTTATACACACACACACACACACACACATGTATATACACACATATACACCTTCTTTATTCATTCATTAATCAGTGAACACTCGCTGCTTCCATATCTTGTCTACTGTAGATAATGCCGCTATAAACATAGGGGTGCATGTATTCTTTTAAATTAGTGTTTTTGTACTTTTTGGGTAAATACCCAGCAGTACAATTACTGGATCTTAAGCTAGTTCTATTTTTAACTTTTTGAGAAACTTGCATACTGTTTTCCACAGTGGCTGCACAGTTTGCATTCCCACCAAAACAAGGTTTCCCTTTCTCAACACCCTTGTCAACACTTATTTTTTCTTTTTGTTTTGATTTTACACATTCTGACAGGTATGAGGTGATATCTCATTGTACTTTTGATTTAACATTTCCCTGGTGATGAGTGATGTTGAGCACCTTTTCATGTGTCTTTTTTGGAGAAATATTTGTTAATGTGTTTTACCCACTTTTAATTGAATTATTTGTTTTTTGGAATGTTGATTTGTATAAGTTCTTTATATTTGTTGGATACTAACCCTTTATCAGATATGTCATTTGCAAATATCTTCTCTCATTCCATAGGTTGTCTTTTAATTTTGTTGATTGTATTTTCCACTGTGCAGAAGCTTTTTATTTCGATGTAATCCCAATAGTTTATTGTGCTTTTATTTTCCTTGCCTTAGAAGACATATCTAGAGAAATGTTGCTATGACCAGGCCAGTGTTAAAGAAATTACTACCTGTGCTTTCTTCTAGGATTTTTATGGTTTCAAGTTTCACCTTTAGGACTTTAATCCATTTTGAATTTTTTTGTGTGTGTATGGTGGAAAAAAGTAGTCCAGTTTCATTTTTTTGCATGTAACTGACCAACACCATTTTTTGAAGAGATTGTGTTTTCCTCATTGGATATTCTTTCCTGTTTGTCAAAGATTAATTGATCATATAATTGTGGGTTTATTTCTGGGTTTTCTACTCTTTTCAATTGACCTATGTATTTGTTTATATGTCAGTACAATATTGTTTTGATTATTATAGCTTTGTATTATAATTTCACATTCTACAGTGTGACATGTCTGGCTTGGTTCTTCTTTTTCAAGGTTGCTCTGGCTGTTTGGAGTCCTTTTGGTTCCATACAAATTTTAGAATTTTTTTCTATTTCTGTGAAAAATGCCATTGGAAATTTGATTGGGATTGTATTGAATCTGTAGATTGCTTTGGCTGGTATGAACATTTTAACAGTATTAATTTTTTCTATTCATTAAATGGGTATCTCTCTAATTGATTGTGCTGCTTCAACTTCTTTCACCAATGTCTTACAGTTTTCAGCATACAGGTAATTGATCTCCTTGGTAGGGAGTATGCTTATTCCTAAACACTTTGTTATTTTTTATATTATTGTAAATGGCATTCTGATAGTTGTTAGTGTACAGAAATACCACTGATTTTTTTAATACTGATATTGTATCTTGCAACCTTACTGAATTTATCAGTTCTAACCATTGCTTTTTGTTTTTATTTTTGTTTTTGTTTGGTGGGGTCTTTAGAGATTTCCACATAAAATATGTCATCCGTAAACAGAGACTGCTTTATTTCTATCTTTTGATTTGGATGGTTTTTATTCCTTTTTCTTAAGTGAGTGGTGGATCTAGGATTTCCAGTACTATTTTGAATAAAAGTGGTGAGAGAGGATATCTTTATCTTGTTTATGATCTCATTGAATATGATGCTAACTCATATATGGTCCATTTAAGGTTGAAATATACAATAATTCAGGTTGTTTATTTCTTATTAAGTAGAATTGGGTAGTTTTTGTCTTGATATATATATATATACATATATATACATATATATATTTTTAGCTTGTGGATCATACCTATTTTAGGGTTCATGTTTGTTAACTTCATTATTTGATTGCCCTGTGGATCTGTTTTATTTTTTCTTATTTTATTTACTTATTTTCTTCTAATATGCCTAGTTGTTTTCTTTCTTTCCTCAGAATGCCAAAAATTATATATGAATAGTTGTAGAAATACTTTAAAGCTTAGGATAATTTTTTTTCCTGTAATGAAGTTTCATTTTGCTTCTGACTGGTTGTTACTAGGGACATTAACAATCTAAAATCACCTCAACTCTATAAGGTTTAAGATTATTTGAACCTGATTTTGTTTCCTGTTAGAGAAAGCCTTTTTCTGGTTCAGTATTACTTTCTATGTCACATAAAAGCATGGGTATTTATATAAGGACCTTCTTATTTGACTGGCCTTGAGTTCTAGTTTGGGACCTCAGCCCTGTGAGTCTATTGAAAGTTCTACTCAACTTCACAATGTTATAGCTATTGCTTTTGGAATTGACAGTCATCTTGAGAGAAGCTGCCTCAAGTGCTTATTGTTGTTGCTTTATCAAGTTATATAGTAATATTCCATAATATTGATTTATCAGCACTTATTAATATCTTGAAGGATGTTGAAGTTACAACTTTCAAAATAAGTGAGTATCATTATATATTTAAGATGGAATTTTTTTCTTAGAAATTTGCCATTTTTGTTTTTATTTTTTCATATGCATTGTTGTCTAGGAGAAGTCTGATGCTAACATGATTCTTTGTCTTTTGTAGGGAAGCTCTTCTTTTTCTTTGGAACATCTATCTTGGAAGTATTATTTTTTAGTTTTGGCTGTTGAATCACAGTTCTTTTTACTTAGCTCTGGATTTGTACTCCTTCTCTAAGTATATAACTTTAAGTCTTATGCTTGTAAGAAAATTCTATTATTTTATTGATTAAATATTCTGTTTTCTAGTTTTCTTTTTTCTGATTCTCCTGTTAAATGAATTTTGGGTCTAATTGATCTGTTCTCCACAACACTTTACTTTTCATAGCTTCCATTTTTTTCCTTGAACACCATATTCTGTGAAGTTCTTTTTCATGTTTGTCTAGTTCACTAATTTAGTCTTAAACCTAGTTCATTTTGCTATTTATCTCCCCTTTTGAATTGATTTTCATTTCCATGCTCTTCAGATTTTTTTCATAAAATACTCTTATTTTTATAGAAACCATGAATGTATCCACACACTCTTATTACATACATAGTCTGTTTTGTGCCATTAAATATTTTTTACATATAATAGTTTTCTACTTATTGAATTGGGGTTCTTTCTTTGATAGCTTGGCTTTTCCTCAGATATTTGCAGATTCTTAATTTATACACTTAGATTGTTCTGTAATGTTCCTGTTTGGCTGCTTGTGGATGCATGTTTTGACTATAGAAGCTAGTTTTCGGAGAGATACAAATATTGCAAAATATGATGTTCTGGTGGCCTGGTTTGGGTTTTGAAAGCATCTCCTCCATTTTTCTCTGTGCCTCAGCTGCCTGAAATTTTCTGCTTGTTTTATTCACTTATACGTTTTGGCAGCAAACTCAGTTACTTTGTCCTTTCAAGATAATTGTACAAAGTAATAGTTTGACTTGATAATTATCTAAAGCTCCATTATTTTTACCTGTATCCTTTGATTCGAGTGTCCCCCAAAGCCACTCTGATCTCAAAACCATTTGCCATCTGTATTTGTGTATTTTCATTACAACTTTATGTAGTCTTCAGTTCCTCTTTCATTCCTATTCGCTTTCTGTTCTTCAGAAATTCATCAAAATTTTATATTCACTTAAGGTGACCTTTTTTTGTTTCGTTATAAGATATTTTAAGCAGTTTTGTTTTACTTCAAAGGACTTGGAGCTAGGATGAAAGTGATTGTGTGAGCTGAATCCAGTCTACTTTAACAGCTTTGCAATGAAAATCATAATTTTGCAGAGCAAAACTAATGAATAAAAATATTGTAATTATATATACTGTAAAAGTATATTGCATATTATGAAAATATATATGTTGTAGAGAAAAACCTCAGAAGTTCACACAGAAACACATGGTGGTGGTTTGTGTCTACTTTTTGTGTTGCTGTCGTAGTGAGGGGATGGGTACATGCAATCTCCAGATACTGATTTGTGTTCCATGTTGAGTATTGAATCTTTGGTCCTTGGTTAGCCAAAAAAAAAGAAAGCCCACAGTGTAATAAAGCATGAGCTAGAGTACAAATCAGAGGAATGCTTGCTTCAGAATGAGTCAAACAAGTCTTAATATGAAACCTTTTCCCAAAACACATGACACACATGAATATTTGATGGCAGGAAAGAGGTTTGAAAACAATAACTGTGTTAAAAAGCAAGATTTGGGTTGATTTCAGGATACTGTTTTTTGACAGTGAGTGACATTTTATTGCATCTGAACTAAAACACTAGGCCAAGAATCTTCTGCAGTATATAAATAATAATTGTTTTATTTCTTGAACTTTCTCAGTGTACAACCCTAGTCTAGCCTAGATAGTCTGTGAAATTCAAACGCCACTTAAAATATATTAATAATAAAAAAAAACCCACAAAATTTCAACATATTTAAAATCAGGCATTCTATGCTATTTTTTTTTTTTAAGATTTTTATTTATTTGACAGACAAAGACCACAAGTAGGCAGAGAGGCAGGCAGAGAGAGAGGAGGAAGCAGGCTTCCCGCCGAGCAGAGAGCCCGATGCGGGGCTCCATCCCACGACCCTGAGATCATGACCTGAGCAGAAGGCAGAGGCCTAACCCACTGAGCCACCCAAGCGCCCCAGGACCTGAGAACTCATTAGGCTAACATCACTATCATTTTAAGTATCTGGAATTTTAAAATAAATGTGGTTTGGGGCTTAAATTACATGTACGGTGATTGCTGAAGATGGCTATGCACATCAGAATCACAGAGGGGATGTTTTCTTAAAATGTGGAGCCCTGGGCCTTAAAGATCTCATTTCAGTTGGTTGTTCAGGGCACCTTGGGAATTTACAATATTAAAAATCTCCCTAGAGATATATGATACGAAGCAAGGTATCAGAATCACTGATTCAGAATGCTTCCTGGATTATTCATGGTCCCTTCATTTATAGAATATGAAACATATATATTCTTTTTTGTGTTTTTTTTTTTAATTTAAAAGCTCTAGAATTTCCCTCAAAATGCTTTTAGATCCCAATTTACGCAAATGGGACACAAAAATGAGCCAAGAGGGGAACCAACCTGTTTCTATGAAACCTAAATGGTGTTAAAGTGTCCCCCTTCTTTTTTTTTCAACAAATGTTAGAAACATCACCCAACAAAAAATAAACCCTCAAAAAATAACAGCTTTTGTAACTCTCACTGCAAGTTTACGAAAACAGGAAACATCTGAGCTCTCGCAAATCCTTTGATGAAAACTTGCAAAACTAACTCCTCAAAAAGAGAACATAAGCTAGAGCTCTCATCTTCAACATGATCATTGACCAAGGTCATTGCCTTTCTCTTACTAAGCCCCACAAATCACCCACAGATTTTCATAGTGTTGCTTGTGGTTATTACTGGAGTGTCCAAATTTGCCTGTAGTCTCGATGCTCTTTTTATATTCATTTTTAAACTTGCAACAAAACTGAAATACCTCACGCTGTTTTCTTTCTTTTCCTTTTTTTTTTTTTTTTTAAACACAGTGACTAGCAATAACAAAATGTACATTTGTGCTGTGGTGTTTTTGCAAAATCTGTAAAAGAACAGACCTAAACATTTCACCACTTCACGTCCCAGGTTAAAATCTCTCAAAGGATTCCCATTTCCCTTAGGATTAAATTTTAAAAGTCCAACATGCTGGCTGTCCTCTGTTGGCCATCTCTTCCTCCCCCAGTTTCTCTGTCCTTCTGTGCTCAGCTCTGTGTCCCAAGAAAGACATAAGATGGGAGGCACTGGCAGGGCATGAGGAAAGAAGATTTGGAGGTATTTCTCTCTTGCTGCCTTGCTGTTTCTGCCTAACTCTCTACCAGAAGTGTGGGTATCCTTGCTTCCACAGCTCCTGTTTCAAGAGGTCTCCAATAGTTCTGCCCATTCCTCTTGCTCTTCAGGTGGTGGCAGCTTCCTGTTATTGCTGTTCTCTGGGAGTCTGACCTTTTGTTCATTCCCAAAATGCTGCCTACATACCAATAAGTATCCCTTTTATTAAAATCTCTGTGTGAAACCATCTGAGTGAATTTTGTTTCTTCTTAAGACCTTGACCAGTAGGATGAATTTGTAAGGTCCTGCATAATCTAACTTCTGCCTATATTGCCCACATGTCACTCTGTATTCCAACCATGATTTTCTGCCACACAAGGTCATGTGCTTCTTCCTTTCCTGAACTGTTCTTCCTCATTCTCTTTACCTCCATCCCATCCTTCAGGTCTTCATGCATTTGAGTGATTTGTAGATCAGTACCGAGAAGCTTCAAATATTTGACACTTAGTATATGTTTTGTGACTGAGGATAGGACTACCCATGCAAATTGCTTCATTAACAATTTAGCCCAGGGAAATAGCTATTGAGAATAGAGATGAAACTGCTGCCTTGTACATTTTTTTCTTCATTTGGTTTTATAGATTAGACATATTCACAAAAAATTAATTTTAACTTGGTGGAAAATCAAGCAAGTTTGACCCCAAACTTTTGTAACATTTACTAGATATACTACATCCTTTCAAAATTTTACAGAAAATATATTGGGGGCTTAAGGAGGAGAATGCATATGTATATTGTGCAACAAATTTAAATTCTCCTCCTTAGGCCCACAATATATTTCCTATATAATTTTAAAAGGATGCAGAGTTCATTGCTATCTATCATGCAGTGTGTATAAGTAATGTGATAAGTAAAGTGAAAGAAATAGAGTGATCTAGAATATTAATTGTTGCTGAGTTGGTTTTCATCTGCTTGGTTCTAGAGAAACTCTGACAATATCAGGAACAGAAAAACATGTAAAATATTGATGATCATTATTTGCCACAGGATGTACACAGCCATACCTTCTTCATTCAGTGACCCTTCAGTTTGATGTCAGTGAGCATTTCCGGTGTTCATGAAGGTCCTAAATATTTTTACTTCTACTGATCTCCTGATTGGCATAAAAGCCCTCCCACTTTATACGTGAATAGCACATCACCTCTTCCTAATCTCCTGGACATGCTTTGCTTAATCTTGACCCAGTGAGGTACATAGAGACTCAGAATGTTAAATGTCTTGGGAAGACCCCAGTGATTGAACAGGGAAAAGTGTTGAAATAACTGTGGGTTTTCTGTCATCAAGTTTGGTCTTCTACTGTTTCATGCACATACCTGTGATCATCAAAAATTGGGCTATTGTCTTTTCCTCTGCTTCTGAAAACAGAATTATTTAGAAAGGAAAAGGAAGAGCTGACAAAGTTGACCAAGAGAAAGAAAAATATATATCTCTTTGTGTAAAGGGCCTAACATTAATATCTGGCAAATAATCAGTATTCTACAAATATTAATTCTCTTGGAAAAGAACTCTGGAAAATGTTCTTCTGGGAACAAACACTTGAGAACATAGAGTCTTGGTAAAAAAAAAAAAATTGCCATTGGAACATGCCATTGGTATATTTGATCTATAACAGAGCAAAAGCTGCTGTTGCCCCAGATAATGGGGTTCATTAATACTGCTGTTAAATCTGATGTCTTTTCTGAATAAGAACTTAAAGAAGTTTGACTATTTTAAGGTCATTTCTATAAAGAGAATCTGAACCATCTTATTTCTTGCTACAGATTATCTGCTTAATGAAGGCCATCAAGTGCTTTATGAACTCAATTAAACACAGCAAATGCATCTGTATGTCATTGCAGTAATTTGTCTGTGGTCCAAGAGAAGCCAGCTCCAGTGGTCTATAGAAGCTAGCATCAGAACATAATTCCAGGTGGTAGAGTCCCCTGCCTGTGGCTCACTTGATGGCCAATTCTGTAAATTCCATACCAGTTCCATAAATTGGTTGGATCTCCTTTGTTTGGAAATACCACCTTCCGCTTCAAGAGCAATCATTTGCCATCCTGTAATTAAGATGAGCCTGTCTTGGCCACCCATGACCTTTTGTCTTCTTGCAGATGCAAGAAGTACTCTTTTTCTTTGGTGGTAGCTTAGAGGTGGCCCACCAGTGGATCCCTTCACTTTGACAGTGGGATGAGGAGCTTGTATTTAAAAGCCAGATCCTTCAGCAACTAGTGGTCTAAGGAGAAAAGCATTATTAAAGTGTAGAATGGTGATTTTTTTCCCCTCCTTTGAAGCCAATTGAGACATTTAGCTCATTTGGTTTCTTAAAGAAGTAAAGGAAAAGAATCAGGGGAGGGGGAAGAGGGACAATCCTCTTGAATAAAAAAGCCAGTCATCAGGTGACATCTCTGGCACTAACATTTAGTAACTGATAATTGCTGTAACTAGGGCCATTGAGCTTTGCAAATATTATCCAGTAAATTTTAATTAGCACCCGGGGGATTGAAGAGTTTCAGAATAAGCTCTTGGGAGAAGCTTCCCCAGCCAGTGGTGATGTGCACTGAGTAATTTTAGATCAGCTGGCCTGTCAGAGCAGATCAGTGTCATCGCACCACTTATCCTGAGGAAAATGCACCTGCTTCTACATGGAAATAAGGTGCATTATCTGCCAATTTGTGCTGCTTATTTCTACAGCTCCCCAGGTTTGATGAGTGGGGAATATAAGGGCTAAATCAGGAGGGTTTGGAGGAGAAAGGAAGGAGAGTGTCACTGCCCTCCAAGGGCACATACTATCACAGGCCCTTGAGTGGCTTCTTCTTCCTCTTTTGGTTGCCTTGGGACTTCTCTTGGGGCTGAACCAAAATGAGAGACATTCTGCTATGAAACCTGAAGATGCTGTTTTGGTAATAAGGTAAAAAATATTCCATATTGTTTTCCTTTTGTATGGGGAATTTTCAGTTACATTCTGAAGGGTAGTGTAAGAGGTTAGGAATAGAGGAACAGTGATCCCCAAAAAGGAATCTATTAGAGGCTAAACCCGTAATACTGGCTGGAAATGTTTAGAAATAAATACATGCAAATATAAAATGTATGATTCGATTTTCTTAATTGCACAATACATGAAATATTCCCTAAATGTGAAAGAGGCAGTGAATGCAGGAATATGGAGCTAATACTTACAAACAGACCATCTAAAAGGCACTATGCTAAGTGAAGTATATATGCTATTTTACTCTCCCTACTCATAGATAAGAAAAACAAACGTAGAGTGATTAACTGAGTTGTTTGAGATCATTCCAGTATTATATGGCATTGCCTGATTTGACCTCAAGCCATTTAACTCAAGAGCCTGTGCTTTCAATAGTTCTGGGTCATACACACTTACACATACACATACATACATACACATACACATGCACACGTGCATGCGAGGTGTACCAGCATGCCTATGTGTGCGCGCATGCACGTGCACACACACACACACGTGCACACATTCATAGCAGCTTAGTGTGGGTACAGCCACTTCCTTTTCTCACTGATTTTCAACTGCTTTAAGATCAAGGATTTTAGCATTGAATGGGATAATTATAACAAATATTTAGGATGCATGTCTAGAGAATGATTAACTATCAGGAAAATGCAAGTGGAAACCAAAATGAGATACGGCTTCACCCCTAGGAAGATAGCTATAATCAAAAAGTCAGACAGAAGCAAGTGTAGGTGTGGAGAAATGGGAACCTTCTTCTGCCCAGGTGAAATGGTACAGCCACTCTGGACAACAGTCTGGCAGTTTAACATAGTGAAACTAATATAGTTACCAGTGGACCTAGCAATTTCACTCCCGGGTATAGACCCAAGAGAAGTTAAAACAGTCCACACAAAATAATTATACATGAATATTCATAGCAACCCTATGCAGAGAAGCCAAAGGTGGAAACAAATCAAATGTCTACCAACTTACGAACAGGTAAACAAATTGGGGTATATGTGTATGATGAACTATTATTCAGCCATACAAAGCAACGAGTTACTAATACATGCTGCAACCTGACTGAACCTTGAAAACATTACACTGGTTGAAAGAAGTGGAAAGGCCACGTATTGTATGACTCCATTATATGAAATGTCCAGAATAGGCAAACATATGGAGCCAGAGGGCAGACAAGTGATTTCCTGGAGCTGGAGGGATGGGGTTCTGGGGGGTAGCAGCTAAGAGGTGTGGTGAAATATTTTGGGGCTGGCAAAATGTTTTAAAATTGACTATATAATGGTTGTATGGCTCTGTGAATATACGAAAAGCCATAGAGTGGCTCCCTTTAAATGAGCAACTTTTCCAACTTCCAATGTCCTCGTTTGCAAAATACGAAGTCATGTCTCTAATTCAGAGTTGTGAGAACTAAAGATAACGCATGAGTGTGTTTGGGGTGCAGTGGATTTCTGCTACCTGTTAGTGGTTGGAGCTGTGGGTGTTACTGATTCTGGATTCCGTTTTGTAGCCAATAGAAGATGACCAGGTATAAAGAAAGAAGGAAAGTTAAGTCTGAGGAGGTTGCAGATAGACAAAGGAAAGGACAGCTAGACAGGGTGAGGGGGAAGGAGAGGGAAAGTCTCACAGACTTTCAGAGAGGACAGGGGTGAGAGGAGAGGGTAACTAGGAAGCAGAGGGCCTGGCAGGGGGGCAAGCATCCTCCAAGGGAGAAATCCTGACAAAGCTTGTTGACCATGGTGTGCAAGACTTACCCCTAGCTAGAAAGTCTGAACTAGTCGATTAGCCACTTTTCAGCTCTTCTTTATTCTTGATTCTTTATTTATTTTTATTTTTTTAAGATTTTATTTATTTATTTGAGACAGAGAGAGTATAAGTTGGGGGAGGAGCAGAGGGAGAAGCAGACTCCCTGCTGAGCAGGGAGCCTGACTCAGGGCTGGATCCCAGGACCCCAGGATCACGACCTGAGCCAAAGACAGATGCTTAACAACTGAGCCATCCAGGTGCCCCAATTCTTGATTCTTGAAAACTCCGAGGTTTCATCCCTCCTCTCATACTCAAGATCCCCTGTACTCTGTTAAGATGTCTTGCTCTAGTGGGGCATGAGAAGATTTTTTGAGAAGGCAATTTGATGGGCTCTGTGGACAGCCTACGAAAAATAAAAGCAAGGGGCCAAAGCAATACATATGAGGGCAGATGAAATGAAACCAAGGGGTAGATGAGGCCCAGCTGAGAATTTATCACTTCTCAGTTTTATGCACAATCCCACTCTTTACTTTCCTCTCACATAGAAGCAGAATAGTAACAACCAACTCTCATTTGCCCTGGTTAAGTGAGTTTGGGGATGCAAAATGGAGTAGCGATTCAAAAACTAGACTTGGCCATCACATAGATCTGTGTGATCTCAGGCAAATTATTTACCTGCTCTGGACCTATTTCCTCAAGGTCTCTTCTGGCTGCTTTGCAGGGTTTTTGCGATTTTAAAAGGGAAAAAATATAAACTGATAACAGAGTCCTTGATTCACAGTTATTTTTTAAGCACTTATTTTGCTTTAACTTCTTTCTTTCCTGATTGATCACTCTGCACATTTAGGAATTCGCACTTTACCAAACAGAAATCACATCATCTATGCTTCAGAGTAAGCAAGAATGAAGTGATTGATACAAATCAAGACTAAACCTGAAAGTAAAGTAAGATTTCTTTGGTCTGGAAAAAAAGTTCTTAATCATAGATAGTGACATAGCTACCTGCATTTGGCAGATATTGTTTTGTGTGTGTGTATGAATAATATGCTTTATTTCCTCTGAAGTGCTGATACAGAAACAGAAATACAAAAATATCACATGGTATTTCCACTCTTACTAGAAGGACCAAGAATCTCAGACGCTCCCATGTCAGCCCAGGGGATGTACTCATTTATATGAGGTATTTATCCAATATGTATATTTTATTGAGCATCTTAGCAGCATTAGAATTCATCACATCTGCTACAGAAATCGATTTACCTTGAGATTTCTCAACGTAGGTTTGTGTCTCACTCTGATTTGAATGAAGGCGCATGAATATACATTTATTGTCACCTGTGGACTGAACTGACTGTTGCATCTTGCAAAAGCCACAGAAGAAATAGAAAGACCAGGCTTTGTCTCAAATTTTTCATTATAATTGGGGAGACAAAAAAAATGCATTAAATAGCTGGAAAACTATAAATTACATATAGGGCAGTCTTTGTATTTTGGAAAGGAACGTTTTAGCTATGCTCAAGCAGGAGGGAAGCCAAGGTGGCAAGATTTGAGTAGATGGGTGAGAAATGAAGATTGGGGCTGATGTCATATGCCAAGAGAAGGAGACTTTGTGCAGCCAAAGTGAGCATTTTGTGGTGTTATTATTTTTCTCTTTTCTTCAGTAATTCTTCTCCTCCTCTCCTCTCCCACCTCCTCCCTTTCTTCTTCTTCAGAATGTGCTGTGCATCAATTTAAAAATATTTTAGGATTCACCTAAGAGTTCAGGTAGAGGATTGAGGTGTGTGGTGCTATTTACCTGTCTCAGACCATATTCAGGGGTATAGCTATATCTACATTATCTACTGGTAGACATTTTGTTAGCCTGAATTACTTTAATAACTGCCCCTAATTTCTACTTTACTCAGGTCATATTTAACATATAACTAATCTTTGAATAGCATTAAAAAGTTTACCTAATATTCCCACAGATTATCTCATTTGATCTTATAATTATCATGTCAGGTAATTTCTTACTAGCTCATTTTACATCTAATGTACTAAAACTTAGATTAGTACTAGATCCAGATTTCCAGATTGTTCCAGATTGTTCCAGTAATAAAGTTAGCAATTTTAAAGTCCTAAGTATTCTGCAGGCATTGAAAGAATTACATGCAAGAGAAAATAAGGCAAAATATAACATAATGGGATTTTTTCTGTTGTCTTGGAAGTTCAGCAAAAGTCTAAAAGCTGTAAAGGGTACAAAGGATAAAAAAGTTTTCCAGCATACAAAAGAAAAGAGCTAAATGTAATCCCAAAGGATTGGCTGGAAGTGGAAACCCCATTCAGCCACCATCACTCCAACAGTCCAGGTAAGAGAAGGTCAGACATTAAAGAAAAAAAGAAAAGAAAAAAAAAAAAAAGATTTGGAAACTTCCCTTGGAAGGGAACTGGCAGCCCTCCTTCACTCCCTTAGGGAGGGAAGAGGGTACTTCCTCTTTCTAAGCCAAGAGAGGGGGGCCCTCCATCAAATGTTATGGTGTCTGCAAAAAGTGGACTGGCTTCTCTGTGACTTGAAAAATACTGGGATGGAACTTTTAGCTCTTCCTGGAGTGAAAGACACAGTTATTCTTGAGAAAGTTTGAAAAGTGTCCCTTGAGGTTTGGAGGAGGGACACAGAGACTGGCATCTCTCACTGGAAAAAGTCTAAATGCCCAAGGCTGGTTGGAGGTGATTGCAGAAAAAGAGAGAAGAGATCCATAGTAAGGCTGTCCCTCTTCCATTTGGAAGAGCCAGGATCTGTGTTTTTTCATGGGACACGGTGGGAGGCAACCAGGTTTTGGACATCTTGAAAGGATCTTGACTGAGAAGGGTCTGTGCATCGATGTCTCCAAAGGCCAACTCTTCTGCTGCAAAGCAGGGCCATCATTTAGATATTTACTGACAGACAGAAGACGTTTACTATCCAAGAAAGTGCCCAAAACTCTGGCCAGAGGCAGCAGGAGTGGTGGGAGACAAAAGGACAGCGAAAAGGGCAGGGATGATAGATATTTGAAATATTTCACAATTGGGGGTGGGAAGGCAGGTGTGCTGACCAATCAGAAAGGAAGCCGGTCAGGGCGGGTGTAGGCTGGCAGAGAACATCACCTTGCAAAAAAGTTGGTTTTGTTTCCCCCTCACTTCTGCTTTCCAAACCTTAGGTCAGACTTGCGCTTGGGGAACAGGCAAAAAACTCTACACTGGATATGATAGGAAAATTTAGGTTTAGACCAAACAGATGTTTTAATACAGAAAGTGAACCTTTCTAATCAACCTGCTGGAGATGGCATCTGGATGAGAGCAGGTTCTATCCACAGTGTGTTGCCAAGCTCTGGTGGGAGAAAATTAAAGCCGTGGATACCTTACCAAGTTCAGCAAGCTTACCAAATGGTTTATATTTAGCACATTTATTTTCATAAAACAATCACGAACTAGAGAGGGGGTTAGAAATTGACATGACCCTGGCTAGCATTTTGTAAGTGAGATTTAGAACTGAGATCTACCAAGGAGAAGTTGTTTGGCCAAAGTCACACACACAGTTCAATAGCTGAAAACACTAAAAAAAAAAACCCGCTAAATCTAGTACTAGGATCCTGGAGCAAGGTCAGGTTCTCCCTCTGCTAATGGAATGGCATGTTGAACTGCTTAACATTACACAACACACATATGTGATTTGTCCTGTAAACAACAGGGAAAGGATAATTTGTTATAGCCCCCAGGAGTAAACAAGATTTTTGGTAAGACTCTAAAGAAAGTAAGGATAAAAGGAGGAAAAGCTTTATCTTACATTGTTACAAGTTCACTTAGTTTGGGAGGAAATGCTGAAGGCTAGCAAGCAGCCCACAGAATCCAATTATTAAAGAAAGGAACCAGAGCCATACCAGAGAATTAGAGACCAGTTAGAGTAACAGCGATCTCCAAGGAATGGCCAGAGAAAACGTTGTGGATGATCTAGCAGAATTGGAAATAAGCCTTTTTATCAAACTAAGCCTACATGAGGAAAAGAAAGGCTCATGTGTGGAAAATGCTATTATTGAAGAAAGCATTTTTTTCCTTTTTAAATTATTGATTCTAAACACTTCACTTTCCTGTAGTTTGTGTTTTTTCTATTGTGCTGTACTTTGATACATGACATAATCTCTTTTCCTTTGACAATAAGAAAGCTCTTGCCTTAGGGATAGGTCTCTTGTTTTGGAGAAGTTTAGGAAGAAATCTCAATGGTTTAAGAAGGAACTGCGATGTTAGCACTTGTCTCTTGGAGCTTCTGTTCTAATGCAAATAGACAGTCAAATAAAACACGCGTAGTAAATTACTGTGCACAAAATAGAGGGCGAGGGAAGGGACTTTTTCCTAGGAGGCTTGGAGTCATTTTAAAGAGTAGCCATGATTGACACAGACAGAAATATGTCTGGTCGAGCTTGATTGGGACTGGGAATAAGAGTTTAACCTGTGGCATACTCATCTGTTGTGTCTTTTCTGCTACATAAAACAATGGATTTTCTGCTTTTAAAATACAAGTTCCTTTTCTCCTACTTAATCCTTTTCCCAGCCTTCTCTTAACATGTCGTTTCTATGGGCCATGCACCTGGAGGCTGATAAAGTGGTTGGCCTCATCCATGAAGGTTAACATTGATCCTTGTGTCTTGAATCAAAATGTATGAGGACCCCAAATGCCACCACAAAGGAATTACTGCTCAGTCTATTTACTTGTGGATCCTCACAGCTTTATTGGTATCTTACCAATAAAAATGACAGTGTTTTTAACAGCTGGAAGATATGATAGGCTCTCTGGTCCGGAGTCAGTCTGGGGTTCTCAGTTCTACCTGTACATGAGAATCATCAAAGGAGCTTTGAAAGATGCAGATGTTAGGGACTGGGGCCAGAGATGTCGATTTAATTGGCCTCCTTGGGTCCAAGTATTAGTGTTTTAAAATACTGACCAGTGATGCTGAGGGTAGCAGCCAGGGCTGGGGGCCCAAAGGTGTGTCAGGCAGACTGCTGATCCTTTCAGAGGGATGTGGTGGGGGTTTAATCTCACAACATTATAAAACAAAGGCATTGAGGATTCTTATTTTGCAGAGAAGGAGACTATTTCTGAGGGATGCCATGATTTTCCCAGAGCCACACCACTAGGGTGTAGAAGGGTGTATTTCATTTCTGACATCGTATTTGGAAATTGTGGGTTGGAAAAGCTAATTCAGTTCCACTCAAATAAAATGGTTTACTTGTGAAACGTTTTTCCACCATCTGCGCCTCTGAAAATAGAGTGGCAAGTTCCATTATGGAACTGCAGAAAGTTTGACCCCAAATGAACAACTGATAAAAAGTGAAATTAAATAACACACCCCATTTGGGAGAGTGGATCCCAAAATAGGTATCTTAAAATTATTTCTATTGTTTGCTTTTATATTTATACATTTCAAAGGAGAGATTCAGCAAACATTTTTTTAATGTTTGAGACAGCATTTTTTTTCATTATTTCTGAGCAAGATAAACCCAGACAGCCTCAGAAATTTCATGCAATAGATTTTTCTTCCTAATGACAACACTTGAGTGGTGCAAAATAAAACAAAAACTCATTTTAAGAGATTTTAAATTATTGCTTTAGTTATAAATACACTCTTAATATAGAGGGACTCATTGTGGTGACATGGACAACATGACAGCTTCCCATATTGTCATCACATTGAACCCTTGCACACATATGAATCTCTGTATACAAATGGCTTCTTTCCATTTTTGCATGTGATAAAAAATACAGGAGGTTAAAAAAAAAAA
>ML111146.1:0-13968 GCA_003697995.1 Taxidea taxus jeffersonii | reverse complement strand
AAAAAAAAAAAAAGGTTACACTCCCCCATCCTACAATTCGCCAACCTGTTCCCATGTCTTTTCATTTATTTGTAATATTTTTGATCACCTTATTTTTTTTTAAAGATTTATGTATTTATTTTAGGGGAGAGGGAGCCAAAGAATCTCAAGGAGACATCCCACTGAGCTCTGAGCCCAAGGTGGGGCTTGATCTCAGTTTCTGGTGATCATGACTGAGCAGAAATCAACAGCTGGACGCTTAACTAACAGCCACCAGGTGCCCCATGACCTTATTTCTTCATCTTACATTTTAGAAAATGAGCCTATCCATCTCCTTGTACATGAAATCTCTCTCCAGCCATCTGATCTGCTCTTTAATTTAGCTTTTCAAATTCTTATATCTATTTTAAAATTGCTAGAATACATATTTGTTTCTTTGTCATATTTCCTTAGTCATTTTGCAGTCTTTACTCCTTGCTTAAATTTTAAGTCTTTACTTTTTTTAAAATTTAGAAGTACAGTTATTTTATAATGTTCATTGGATCATTTTGATATCTGAAGTCCTGTTAAATCTGATTCTGTTCTGCTGTTTATCCTTGCTGTTACACAGGGTGCCTCAAACTCTCTACTATTATAAACAGCAACTTTACAATTCATCTTCCAATTGTTAGCTACCAGCATAATGACATACAATTGAGGCTTGTTATAAAACTGATTTTTATTCAGTGCTCTTGCTAAATTCATGAGTTAATCCCAGTCTTTAACCCTACATTCTTGGGTTTTTCTACATAGCCAACCATTTGTAAATAATGACAGCTTTCCAGTCTTCCTTCATTTGTACCTTTAGTTATATCTTTTATTTCTATTCTTGCTTAATGTCATCAACAACGATCTCTAGAGCAACATTTATAGAAATGGTAATAACAGACATCCTCATCTCATTCCTAATCGCAGGTGCTTCGCTTTCAATGTTTTGCCATAAAGTACCATGTTTGCTATAAGATATTTATATCCTTTAAAAGATTAAGTTAACTTTCTTTGATTACTGGTTTGCTGAGAGGTATTTCTTCCTTTATCATGAAAGAATATTTAATTTTATTATTATTTTCTTTTGTATTCTCAGAAATATGGAATGATTTTCAGTTATTACTCAACCTAAGCCCATCTACATTGTGATACATTATTATTTATATATAATGTCAAGAGTCAATTTGCTGATTTTTGGTTTAGGAATTTTGTATCCATGTTCATGAAGAATATAATTGGTATGCAATTTTCACTTCTTGTTGTACCATTTTTTGGGTTGGTATAAAACTTCTGCTGGCCTACAAAAACATTATTTGGGAAATATTTCCTATGTTTCTATTCTTCCTAAGAGTTTTTATAATATTTGGTGATATTTTTTTCTCAAATTTTTGGTTGAATTCACAGGGAAGCCATCTGGGCCTGCAGTTTTCTTTGTGGAAACATTTTTTTAAAACAGCTTTATTGAAATATAATTTACATACCATAAAATTCACTCATTTTAAGTGTAAACCTCAATAATTTTTAGTAAACTTACAGAATTTTGCAGCTATGATCAGAACCAATTTTAGAATATTTTCATCAGCTCAAAGATATTCCTCATGCCAATTTTTAGTCATTTTTATTCCCACCCCCAGTTCTAGGCAACCACTAGTCTACTTTCCCTCTCTGTAGATGTGCTTTTTCTGGCCATTTAGTATAAATGGAATTATACAATATATGGCCTTTTGTCCTTAGCTTCTTTTACTCAACATACTGTTTTTGAGGTTCATCTATATTGTACCTACATGATGAGCAGTTTGCTGGATACTATATACCTTACATTTTTAACCTATTCACCAGTTGGGTGTTTCCACATTTTGGCTATTTCTAATATGAACGTTTATGTGCAAGTCTGTTACACATGTGTTTTCATTCCTAGGAGTGGAATTGCTGGGTTGCATGGTATAATTATGTTTAACATTTTAAGAAGATGCCAAACTATTTTCCAAAGTAGTTGTACCATTTTACATTCCTACAAGCACTATTCCAGTTTTTCCACATCCTTCACAATACTTGTTATCTGTCCTTTTCACTATAGCCATCCAGAGAGTATGAAGTGGTATCTGATGGTTCTGATATGCATTTCCCTCATGACAGATGGCATTGAGCATCTTTTCATGTGCTTGTCTGCCACTGTATATATTCTTTAGAGCAATATTTATCCAAGTCCATTACCAATTCTTTTTTTTTAAAAGATATTTATTTATTTATTTATTTGACATAGAGATCGCAAGTAGGCAAAACAGCAGGCAGAGAGAGAAGGGGAAGCAGGCTCCCTGCGCTGAGAGCCTGATGTAGGTCTTAATCTCAGGACCCTGAGATCATGACTCAAGCTGAAGGCAGAGGCTTAACCCACTGAGCTACCCAGGAGCCCCTCCATTACCAATTCTTAAATAGGGTCACTTGCCTTCTTAAAATAGTAAGAGTCATTAGTGTTCTTTATACATTCTGGATACAAGTCCTTTATCAGATACATTATTTACAAATATTTTCCCCAAATCTGGGGCTTATTCATTCATTTACTTAGTGATATCTTTTGAAGCAGAAAATTTTTTGACTTTAATGAAGTCCAATTTTATTGTTTTTTCCTTTTATGGATCATGCCTTTGGTGTTACACCTAAGAAATCTTTGCCTAACATAAGGCCACAAAGTTTTTCTTCTATTTTTTTTTCTGTAGGTTTTATAGTTTTTGCAATAAGATTAAAGTCTGTGATCTATTTTGAGTTAATTGTTATCGGGTGTGAAGTAAGGCCTAAATTAATCTTTTTATATGCAGATGTCTAATTGTAAGTTAAAGGGATTGGCAACACCAAATGTCAGCGAGGATATGGAACAAATGGAACTTGCATAAATTATTGGTGGGAATATAGAATGGAAGAACCAATTTGGAAATAAATCTAGCAGTTTCCTATAAAATTTAACATCTTACTCAAGAAATTCAATTTTTTTACCCAGCAAATGAAAATATACATCCACATAATGAGTTATACATGAATATTCAAAGCAGTATTATGCATTATAGCCCACACTGGAAGTGGCTGAGATGTTCATTGGAAAAATGAATAAATAAACTGTGGTGTATTTATATAATGGAATACACTACTCATAATAAAAAGGGGAAAATATTGTTACATGCAAATATATGGTCAATTTCTAAAACCATTATAACCATTATGCTGAGTGTAAGAGATCATACAGAACAGAGCACTTATTTTATTATTCAGTTAACATACATTCTTAGCAAAGGCAAGACAATATGAATTTCTAGAAAAGGCAATAATCTATGATGAGAGAAAAATCAGAACAATATATATCTCCAGTTTAGAGAGGGTGAGTACTGATTAGAGAGAGAGTATGAAAGCTTTTTGGAGTGATATGGTGTTTTACATCCTGATAGGGTTTAAAATATTACAATGTATGCATTTGTCAAAACTCAGTGGATATTCACTTAAGATCATTGCATTTCACTATGTATAAATTTTATCTCAAAAGGAGGAAAACAATCAAAAACTTAAACTCTTGTTAAAGATATGCATACTGAATTCAAATTACATTAAACCATAAGATAGATTGATGGATTGATCCACACATGCCTAGATAGATAGATATGTAGTAAAGTAAGTATAGTAAAAAGTTAATAGGTGGTAGGTATATATATGGATGGTCACTGCAAAAAATTTTAACTTTGCTATACATCTGAAAATTTATAAAATAAAATAATTAAAGGGGAGTCTGAGTGGCTCAGTCAGTTAAGCATCTGCCTTTGGCTCAGGTCATGATCCCAGAGTCCTGGGATCAAGCCCAGGTTGCACTCCCTGCTTGTGGGGAGTCTACTTCTACCTCCCCCTGTACCCGCCACCCTCCTGCTTGGGCTCTCTCTCTCTCTCTCTCAAATGAATTAAAAAAATTAAAAAGAATTTTAAAAATTAAATAATTTGAAATAAAGGAAATCATGCATTGCACTGTTTCTTCAACCTAGAAGTACTTCTTTTACTGCCTCTAAAGAAGGGAGAAAAACCTTGGATTCACTTCAAGACAGGTCCTAGAAAGGGCTCTTCTTCCTCAGACATTTGTCTATATTGCATGAAGAAAGGATATGAACCTTTAGTCAACATTTTTTTTTAAAGATTTTATTTATTTATTTGACAGAGAGAGAGATCACAAGTAGGCAGAGAGGCAGACAGAGAGGAAGGGAAGCAGGCTCCCTGCAGAGCGGAGAGCCAGATGTGGGGCAACGTTTTATCTAAATTAATTAATCTCTTTAGGGAGGCTCCTTTGTTAATTACAGTAGTATCCAGAGGGCTTTGAGAAGTATCTCAGTTAATTCATCCCTTTCACATATTGAAGCCAGTCAGAAATATTGCTTTTTAAAAAAAAAATATTTCCTTTTTATACATATTGCAACAAGTTCATATAAAACATTCATTGGGGGGGAAAACATTGCTTTTAAGGGACTTAATGTCTTTATTTCAAAATCATTGGTTATTGAGTTATGTGGAATACCCCAAAAGATCCCAAAACCCAAAGGAGAAGTTACTGTCTCTGTTCATTTTAATCTGATGGCATTTTATTTCTGGTGGTTCAAATGATTCTACTCTCTTTAGTACATCATTCACAAAATGGTTTTTTTGAGATCCTGCCTTAAGCCAGGTTCAAGGGCCACAAAATCAGCAATCTGTGATGAATTTAATATCTTTAGAAGAGAAGGCCCTTCCCTTTAATTTATTGTTAAAATACTAAATCAGTAAATGAAATATAAGTGCCACACAACTTCTACAGTAACGTAACAACTGTTTTCATTTTTCCACAGTGCAATTTGTCACTATTGATATTAATTTTTACATAATTGCTAATTTGTACATCTGACTTAATATCCATAACATTTACTTATGTATATTACCCCAGAATGACCTCTTGTTTTATGTATAAGAGAGGCTTGGAAAGAAGGAGATAAAGATGGGCATGAGCAAGTTTCTTTCCAAGAAAAATCAAGCAATGTAGTTGTGTAGACTTAACTTTCCAGGAACTGGCAGCTTCCTCTCCCTTCCCTGTGTGATATCTAGGAATGTTTGTCTTTCTTACTTCCATTTTTCTGCATCCTAAAAGGGCTACAGAAATCAGAGTTTGTCATTGTAAGCCCTCTGAATATGTAGCAAAGGTAAGGCTTGTTTTAAATATATAGATACACTTAAATAACAGTTATTTTTTAGCTATTCAGAACTGAAGAGAAAAATTAAATAGCTTCTTATTCTAACATAGAAAAACTGTATATCATCTATAGTCAAATGTTGTTAGGACTTATCTTTTGTTGATTCTTGAGAAGGAAAGTCAAAGGTCCAGATCAGAATTTGTGAGTCTAGAGTGTACAAAAAATTCTTGAGGACTGAGAATTTGTCTTGGAGAGAGCTGAATCCTTACAATAAATTCTTAATTACTTATCTTCTTGTCCATATTTGCTTTTTTTCAAGAACAAATGTTATTTATTCCAGAGATGGACAGCTGGGTTTGTGGAATATGTATGAGGTGTTGCTTGGTTTGGAAATATTTCAGATCAAAGAATATTGTCACAATATCTGTTGAACTAGCAGTCCTCTGAAATGGAGCAGGAGTTATGAATGGCTCTATTTCATAATTTATTTTTTTTTAAAGATTTTAGTTATTCATCTGACAGAGATCATAAGTAGGCAGAGAGGCAAGCAGAGAGAGAGAGGGGAGGAAGCAGGCTCCCCGCCGAGCAGAGAGCCTGATGCGGGGCTCAATCTCAGGATGCTGGGATCACAACTGGAGCCGAAGGCAGAGGCCTTAACCCACTGAGCCACCCAGGCTCCCCTCTATTTTCATAATTTCTGAAAAAAAAAAGTCATTTCTGAAAGTAGGTATTTTTATTATTAATTTACATATATGGTATTAAATATAGTTAGTTCAAGACAAAAGTTAACTGAAGCATTTTGTTTACCACGGTTGGTATTAGGCTAGATGAGTAGTAAAACTCAACAAAGAATTTTTGTCTACTGACACAAAGGATCCCAAATATAAGAAAGAAAAAAAAGGAAAGAAGAAAGTAGAGACAATGTATTAGAGCAGTAGACACAGCAGGAATTAGAGACAGGGATGAGGTTGAGTGTAATATTTTTGATTGTGTCTTGGAAGCCTTCATTTGAGTTGGAACCCATATATCAAACCAGGTGAAGACTCTTGAGTTTGGGTCCAGCAAGACGTTGAGGCGGGAGATTCCTAAAAAGGCAGGAGATGAGAGAAAGGAAGAAAAACAGATGCCAATTCATTTCTTCATATGACACATTTTTACTGGGAGCTTGTTGCCACTAGAACTGCATTATTCAATGGTGAGAAATATACACATAGTCTTTGTAGCTGTCAGAGTCTCAGCAACATTTGAGGAAAGCTTATTAAATGAATTATTTACATAGGTTTGAGCAAGGCTTAAGGGAACCAACAAGGGACAGCGCTAGACTCCAAGGCTAGTAACAGTGACAAATCATTACCACCTCAGGTGGTGGCGGTGACCTTCGGAGAGGGCTATTTGATAGGAACACTGACATTGGGTACAAGTGTATGGTCAAACCCTGATGACCTAGAATAAACAAGATAAAACCCCCATCACCCTCCCTTCCTTCTTGTCCTTCAGTATCCTGAGAATGCATCCCTTTTGCTGTACCCAACCGAAAGTGAAAAGAGAGACGAGCCTCCTGATACAGTCCATATGGGTCAGGCTCTCAGGGCAGAGAGGGAAGTGCAGGTTGGACAGGGATATGGGTGGGTGGCAAGTGGAAGATAACTACAATGGTCCCTCTCTTCACTGAGTTTTCCTTTTAGGATGGTGGTTCTCCATTAGAGGAGATTCTGCTTTCTCAAAGGGCATTTGCCAATGTTTGGTGACATTTTTTTTAATTGTCATGATTGAGGGGAGGGGAATTAGTGGCATTTTGTGGGTAGAGGCCAGGAATTCTGCTAAATGTCATATAACACACAATCCATGTGCCCACGTGTGCGAGCACACACGCACACACATAATCATCCAGTCTGAGATGCCCATAGTGCTGAGGTTGAGAAACTCTGCTTTAGTGTAGGAAAAAAATATTTGTCAAATGATCACATAGATGAATATAAAATTATAAGCTGCAGTGTCCTATGAAAGAAAGTCACATGCTACTATAAGAATACAGAATCAGAGAAGGCTTCTGTGAAGATAGGATGATTAAACTCAGATGTAATCAGAGATAAATCAACCAAAAGAGGGGAGGAGAAGAATAATCCTGGCAGAGGAGATATCATATATAAGTGAGTAAGGCGATAAGCAGAATGGAATCTTCCAGGAAAAGGAAGGTAGGTGAGTTGGAATGCAGAGAAAAAGGGAGAGCTTGGTACCCAACTGGCTGGCTAGGCCGGGTCCAGATCTTTCAGGGAATTGGGAGCCATTAAAGAGTTAAGTGTATTTGAGCCACGCAAACTAGCCAAAATAAATAGGAGTAAATAGGGTAAGTGGACACTTACCATAAAAGGTAAGTCAGGAGCCAGCAAAACCTTGCCACTGCTTGGGTGGTGGCCATTTAGGACAAGATGGAGATAAATAGGTGATTAGAATAGCCTCTGTCTGAATCCCACCCCACTCCCACTCAAGAGGCAAAACAGTGCAGTGATTAAGAATACTCGATCTCCAGAGCCAAATTGCCTGAGCATAAATTCTGGCCAACATGGATTATCTGTGTGACTGTATAGTGTTATAAGAAAATAAGATAAGTAACTCTAGAAGCCTCTGACAAATAGGGGTAATAATGATATATTCCACCTAGTGTTATAAGAACACAAGGTAAGTTAAAAAGAGAGTTGAGCCCAGTGCTTGGCAGGTAGTAAAGATTTAATTATTAAAAACGACTGTCATGATGATGATTACTGTGGCTGGTGTTCCAGAAGAGGAGTCAGGGAATTATTGCCAGCCAGTCAAATGTGGTGGCTGCCTATTTTTGTAAATACATTTTTATGGAATATAGTCATGCCTGTTTGCTTGCATATCATCTGTGGCTGCTTTCACGTGACAACGGCAATTAAGTAATTGGAATATAGGCTGTATGGCCCACAAAGCTGAAAGTATTTCCTATCTGGCTCTTTTCAGAACAAGTTTGCAGACTTCTGTTCTAGAAGGCTTGAAGCACTATTTGCCCCATGAAACTTATTCTTCCCAGTTCTTTTAACAGTTTTCTGATGACATGGCTGCAGCTCTCTTCAGATATTCCCAGTCCTTATTCCAATTTCTGAAAATGCATTTACCCTTGATTCCCAGCCAGCTGCCAGCATATCTACTCTTTTCTAGTCAATCTCTAGACTTTCTTTTTTTAATTTTTAATTTTTAAGATTTTATTTATTTATTTGAGAGAGAGAGAGAGAGAGAGAGCGCGCATGGTGGGGGTGGAGCAGAGAGAGAAGAGAGAGAAGGAGGCAGCAGAGAGAGAAGGAGACTCTCAGCTGATCAGGGAGCTCAATGCAGGGCTCGATCCCAGGTCCTGGGATTATTACCTGAGCAAAACACAGAGACTTAACTGACTGAGCCACCCAGGTGTCCCCTTAATGAGAGTTTCTTTCTTTCTTTTTTTATTAAATTTTATTTTATTTTTTCAGTGTTCCAAGATTAATTGTTTATGCATCACTCCCAGTGCTCCATGCAATACGTGCCCTCCTTAATACCCACCACCAGGCTCACCCAACCCCCCACTCCCCTCCCTCCAAAACCCTCAGTTTGTTTCTCAGAGTCCACAGTCTCTCATGGTTCGTCTCCCCCCTCCAATTTCCCCCAACTTACTTCTGCTCTCCTTCTCTGTGTTATTCCTTATGCTCCACAAGTGAGTGAAATCATGATGAACAAGTCTTTGCTTGACTAATTTCACTCAGTATAATTTCCAGTCCCATCCATGTTGATACAAAAGTTGGTTATTCATCCTTTCTGATGGAGGCATAATACTCCATTGTATATATGAACCATATCTTCTTTATCCATTCATCTGTTGAAGGGATATTGGCTCTTTCCACAGTTTGGTGACTGTGGCCATTGCTGCTATGAGCATTGGGGTACAGGTGGCCCTTCTTTTCATTACATCTGTATCTTTGGGGTAAATGCCCAGTAGTGCAATTGTAGGGTCATAGGGTCGTTCTATTTTTAATTTCTTAAGGAATCTCCACACTGTTCTCCAAAGTGGCTGCACCAACTTGCATTCCCACCAGCAGTGTAAGAGGGTTCCCCTTTCTCCACATCCTCTCCAACACTTGCTGTTTACTATCTTGTTAATTGTGGCCATTCTAACTTGTGTAAGATGGTATCTCAGTGTGGTTTTGATTTGAATCTCCCTGATGGCTAATGATGATGAACATTTTTTCATTTGTCTCTTAGCCATTTGTATGTCTTCTTTGGAGAAGTGTCTGTTAATGAGAGTTTCTTAAGGAAGACTCTTACCCTACTAACTTCTCCAATTCTTGGTTAAGAAAAATACTCATCTTATAATTCTTCTGTGGTTATTGTGATACTGCAGTCTTAGGTTTTATCAACCAGAAATTGATCCCATGTGCCTCCCACCTCCCATGTGGTTGATGGACCTATTCCCTGGTGGAATTCACCAGAACCATGGCACACCAGTGTTGCCCTGATGTAGGTCTATACACCGAAGGAGTGAAATAAATAACAACGTCAACAGTTATGGGAGACTCACTATGTGTCAGGCACTATTGTAAAGTTATTAAATGGATTATGACATTTAATCCACCCTCGGGTTATCCCCCCAATTTTGTAGATGAGGAGTCTAAGGCTCAGAAATGAAGCTCCTGGTCCAGGGTCTCCCTGTTGGTCAGAGGTCCAAGCCCAGCCAGGGATTGTGTTCATCTCCTCACCGTGAGAGCTGATGGCTGCCCTCTAGGCACAGGTACCCAGACCAGAATCTCCTCATGATCTGAGGAACAGAATGGACCAGGACAAAGAATAAGAGCTCAGTCACACTAGATTCCTAGATAAGGAATCTAGTTCCTAGAGAGTTAAATCTCCACGTACACAGAAGCCCAGAGATCCAGAAAAATCCATCTAGCCTGCAGATTAAGGCAGTGGCACCAAGAAGGCCCTCAAAATGGAGGTAAATTTAGCTTCAGCCGGAGAGATTGTCGTTATCAGCATTGTCATTTCCAGCAAAATTCTATGAGAATAACTAGCTTAGGCCAGAGCTCGGATAATAGAAGTGGAGTTATATTGATTGTGGTGCACACGTGCATGTGCATATGAGTGTGTGTGTGTGTGTACACACAAGAATATTTACATGCACGCACACGCACACACACACACACATAGAAAGAAGTATACAGCTTCTAATAACTCCTTTGATCAGTGATGAATATGGCGGCATTCAAATTTTTTCATTTCTGCTGGAGAGCCATATATATTGCCTTGTGCAGAGAAACTCATTTGAACTAGTCAAATAGAGGAAAATGAATCTTCCTGCTTCTGCTTCCCTGTTGTGCCTATTGATGGTAATTTGTACAGAGGTTTATCCCACATGGCGCTAAGAAATGCAACTAACACTTGCAGTTTACCTTTCCAGGATGAGGAAACCCTAGTAACAGATTTCTTTAGACCTGAAGATGAGGGTACTTAATGTTCTGAACTTATGTCATATTTTTGTCCTGTCATGCTGACAAGCCTTTACAAGCTTTTGTGGAGGTGATGGCTCTCTAGATCTCAGTCATGTGAGTGTATATTTAGTTCAAGTACAACAAATCAATGAGCCTGAGATCTGTTTGTCCAGGAGTTCACTAGGCACGATGGGGAGATAAAGTCATCATTGGAGATGAAGTAGTGTCTATAATTTAAGCAGAGACCCATCAGGCACAAATCAGAATGATACTAAATATAAGGTCCCTATGAGTTTAGAGGGAAAAAAATGAGACAATAGAAGCTTACTTTATAATGTTTATGGAGGTTTTAATTTTAAACAGCAAACATTTCTGGAGAAAAGGCAGCTCAAGGAACAGGATGTACATCGAATTTGGTAAGTGGTAGTGGGGTGGCTATAATTACAGTCATAAATGCGTAGACATTATCCCTAAATGGCATTTTAAAATTGCTATGCCTCTTACTACAGATTTTGCCTATCGTAACTGGCTTTGCCAATTCATTGGTTCAAGATATGTTTCCTTTTGATATTGGAATCTCCTTGTATGATTGTTTTATAATTTTATGCTTTCTATTTAGTTACTTTTAAAAAGTTCAGTTCCTGCTCAGGCTGGGGGGTTTACCCAAGCAGGTTATATCAGAGGCAAAGCCATGGACCTCCGGGGGTATCCAATTCAGTCAAGTGGTCAGAGGTGAGCAGGAAGCCACAAAGCAATTTGTTATGATGCGAAGAACAGGTTAAGCTTTAAAATGAGGAATGGGAGAGGCTGCCTTGTGACCTCACATACTGTAGCCCTAGTGATTCCCCCAGATTCCCATAGCTGGGCAAACTGGAACCTGTAGGGCTTTTAGATAAAAAACCCTCTGTTACTTAATCTCCCCTGTGTAGCAGGGGGATTCTTGAGGTGACTGCTACTTTTCAATCCAGGAGGAAACTAGTAGAAACAAATTTCCCCTGGTAGAAGCTTATATTAATACTCTCTGAAAATGAGAACTAAGGTTTGCTTACATATTATAGATGAAAATACTTAGACTCCAATATTTCTAAATAAAAAAACCTTCTAAATTGTATTTACTCTTAAAATAACAGCAACTAAAGCTTTGTTCTATGCTTTTAATTACTTAAAATAACGTAGCCATTTATTTCCCTGCAAAAATTACTCTGTATTTTGACAAAAAGCAATTAAACACTGATCCAGGGGGGAAATTGATCAACTTCACTATGTAAACATTTCTTAGGGCCAATATAACCTGATTTCAAAGAGAAAAGACAAAAATATTTGCAACACGTGATTGTGTTTAGGTTTAAATTTTTTAGCATATAAATCAATTTAAAAACAGGATAAAGGGAAAAGAACACAAAGACAATAAAAAAAAGAAACTGTGAAAAGCTTAGGAACATATGAATAGATGCTCCATTTCAATCCTAATTTAATATTAAAATTTATAACAACTATGAACTATAATTTTCACTTTTATATTGGCAAAAATGGTGATACATATCGTTGGTTAAAGTGTGGGGAAATGTACAATTCCAAATAAAGTTAATAGGAATGTACATTGGTACAATATCTTTGAAGCACAATTTAGAAATGTCTTTCAGAATTTTAAATTTGAATACTATTTAACCTGGCAATTCCATTTCTAGGAATCTGTCTTATGCATATGCTTAGCATGTGCATAAAATATATGTGTCCATTGTTATTAATAATTAGAGTCTAGAAATATTCTTTTTTTTGGAAGATTTTATTTGTCAGAAAGAGAACAAACATGGGGAGCAGTAGGCAGAGGGAGAAGCAGGCTCCCTGCTGAGTAAGGAGCCTGATTTGAGCCCAGGAGTAAGGAGTAAGATTTGATCCCAGGACCCCAGGATCATGACTTGAGCCCAAGGCAAATGCTTAACCGGCTGAGCCACCCAGACACCCAAAGAGTCTAGAAATATTCTAAAATGCCTATTAATGGGAAAATGATTGGGTAAATCATGGGATATTCATAAAATGGATTATTTTGCAGCCATTTTTTTTAAGTGAGTCACCTCCCTAGGTACTGATACACTGACATAGAACTCATTTCTAAGATATTAAGGGGTGGGGAAGGAAGCTGTCCACAATAGGCTGTGTAGAAAAGTCCAGAAAATATGCTTAAGAAGGTTTAAGTAGTAGTTCCCTGTGGGACACTGTGCAATGGGAGGGATTATATTGAATAGGTAAAAAGGAAATAACCTGAGAAATGAATACATAGATGCATCCAGGATGCATGTCACTGTCAAATCCAGGCATGCAAAGCATTTCACAAATATCTTCAGGCAGCCAATATATTTGCCAGTCTCAGTCACTAGTTCCCTTTTCATGAGATTCATGTCAGCTCCTCACATTGGGTTAAAAGAACGCCATTATTGCTAAAGGATTACTAGAAATACTCCTAAAAATTTCATGAGAGTAAAAGGAAGATTATGGAATTCCCTCTGGTTTTGCCAAATTGTTTTTTAGGTCTGGTTTATCTAGGTATTTAGTTTCACAGTTTTCCCAGCTGCTGTCAGTTGCAACATGTTTTCTTCATTGTAGTAATACACAGTTATTTTTTAACATTTTCATAACTCAGGCTTAGCCTATATGGTGGGTACTTGATTTACTTGACATTTTGCTTAAGCTGTTTAAAGGTTGGTGGTTGCTTTTCTCAACTCACACCAATTCGTGGGAGCTGTGACATCCCTGTGGCTTCGTGGTTTCTGCTTTTCTACTCACTGAGGTTTCCACTGAGTTCCAAAGAACCAGCTGTTTATTGGAAGCTCATGACTGTATACCGGAAATAATCACTGCTAGTGGACTTCTACAGAGTCCCCTTGAAATGAGATGCATTTAAAATGCACCCAGCTGAATAGGCAGAGTGCATCACCTGCCACTTGTTTTCCTGGCTCTGTCGACTTAAGCTGATTTCAAGTCTATGACTTGAACTTACACTGAGTCCAAAATCTACTTTCTTTTCTGTTTTCAACATGGACAATCAAGGGCAGTGCAGTTGGATTTTATACCCAAGGTCCTCTTGTCTTATTGAATAAAAGTTGAGTTGAGATTCCCAGACCACAAAACTCCATCTCTTGCTCTCCCTCTCTATAGCTAGAAGTTACACACTCAAGATGAGCTTCATGAACAGAAAACCATGTACATAATGAATATTTTAAAAACTTTTTCTTGCCAAAACAGGGCCTTTTGATGTTATAGCTGTGTTCATATTCTCTTTCCTTTCTGGAATTCAGTAT
>RCUC01166384.1:0-52008 GCA_003697995.1 Taxidea taxus jeffersonii | reverse complement strand
TGGACCATTTCCTTACACCACACACGAAAATAGACTCAAAATGGATGAAGGATCTCAACGTGAGAAAGGAATCCATCAAAATCCTTGAGGAGAACATAGGCAGCAACCTCTTCGACCTCAGCCGCAGCAACTTCTTCCTAGGAACAACACCAAAGGCAAGGGAAGCAAGGGCAAAAATGAACTATTGGGACTTCATCAAGATCAAAAGGTTTTGCACAGCAAAGGAAACAGTCAACAAAACCAAAAGACAACTGACAGAATGGGAGAAGATATTTGCAAATGACATATCAGATAAAGGGCTAGTATCCAAAATCTATAAAGAGCTTAGCAAACTCAACACCCAAAGAACAAATAATCCAATCAAGAAATGGGCAGAGGAAATGAACAGACATTTCTGCAAAGAAGACATCCAGATGGCCAACAGACACATGAAAAAGTGCTCCACATCACTGGGCATCAGGGAAATACAAAACAAAACCACAATGAGATACCACCTCACACCAGTCAGAATGGCTAAAATCAACAAGTCAGGAAATGACAGATGCTGGTGAGAATGTGGAGAAAGAGGAACCCTCCTACACTGTTGCTGGGAATGCAAGCTGGTGCAACCACTCTGGAAAACAGCATGGAGGTTCCTCAAAAAATTGAAAATAGAGCTACCTTATGACCCAGCAATTGTACTACTGGGTATTTACCCTAAAGATACAAACGTAGTGATCCGAAGGGGCACGGGTACCCGAATGTTTATATCAGCAATATGCACAATAGCCAAGTTATGGAAAGAACCTAGATGTCCATCAACAGATGAATGGATAAAGAAGAGGTGGTATATATATATACAATGGAATACTGTGCAGCCATCAAAAGAAATGAAATCTTACCATTTGCGACGACATGGATGGAACTAGAGGGTATTATGCTTAGCGAAATAAGGCAACTGGAGAAAGACAACTATCACATGATCTCCCTGATATGAGGACCTAGTGGAGATGCAATGGGGGTGGAGGTTAAGGTGGTAGGAAAAGAAAAAATGAAACAAGATGGGATCTGGAGGGAGACAAACTAAGAGACTCTTTATGTCATAAGACAAACTGAGGGGGGTGGGGGGGAGAGGGGTTGGGAAAGGGTGGTGGGGTTACATTATATGTTTAAATAAAAAAGCTTAAAGAAAAAAAATGCCTTAAAATGGGTTTCTTATGTATGTATATATTGTATTACACTGTATATTGTATATCATATAGCCCATTATTAAGCCAAATAAATTGGGTAACTATGTTTATGTGTGTAAAAGCACAAGGCTATGATATGACAGAATGTATGTCCAAATTTCCCAAGAGAAGCTGTTGAAATGCTAGTTACCAGCTGACTCTATGCCCCATCCCCAATTTTCAGTCATTTTCATATGATTAAAAACACCTTAAATTTTTCACGGTTTTTTTGATTGTCTGTTTTATTTTAGAAACAGGGAATTAGATCCTGGAATTCCTGATCATTTTGACTATTCATGTTTTTCCCATCTCTACTCCCATTTTTAGCACCTGGTTAAACCACTTGCACTTGGTTTCATAGACTCACATTCTACAAACAATGTAAAATTATCTTTCTCCACTCCCAACCCAAAGAACTTTTTTCAGGGAGAATTCTCTTTCGATATACCCCCCAATACACCCAAAAAGTCTTCCCTTCCCAATCCTTTAGGACCTTTCCCTTTGTTGAGACAACATACTCGACTAGTCACTAAAAGAGGTTTTAGAATCCCAGTGACCTGAGTTCAAGTCTTTGCTCAACAACTTAGTAACTCTTTTACTTACCTTACTGCTTGTCTTTTTCATCTGTAAAATGGGTACAATGCCAGCATCAACACCCTGGGCTACTATGAAGATTAAATTAGCTAATATGCAAAGCCTTTAACATAGTACCAGGCATAGAACAAGCCATCAAAAGGTGCTTATTTTAATATTATTTCCTAAAGTCTTCTACTTTGAGGATTGCTGGGTGATTGAACATCTTGCTCCCAGTTCTCACAAGGGAATAATCTAGTAGACCCAACAATTTGTGCAAAAGAGAAGAGGGCCTTATGATTTGCTTAGCTTTTTGATCAATTGTGGATGAAGGGAATGGTAACCATTTATCTTTGAGGTATTATCAGATGCATTCAGATTAAAATTAAAGAGACTTCTCCAGGCACTCTCCTCTCTATGAATTTCATTGTGATATTTTAATGCTCAACTGTGGATATAGCACAACCATTTCCATGACAACCAGTAACAAGAGGTATAGTTTGGGAAATTATTTCGTTATGATAACTAAGAGACAGGAGCACTAGAGAGAAAATCTCTTATTTAATATCAGATCCTTCCAGAAAAGAAAAAAAAATGTGTTTTTCTTTTAAATGAGATTGTTTTCAAGTCTCTCTCATTCAGAAATCTTCTCTTTATATCAACTTATGTTCAATTATGTAATCCCAAAGGAAGAAAAGGAAACTCATCGTCTTTACTGCACATTGTTTAGCCTGCTTAATAAAGGCAGTGCTTGCTTTGTTTTGTTGTAATCCCTCATTCTTTGGGATTTAATGAGACAAGATACTGTATTTTGAAATGAACACATATACAAAGGCGAGTCGATTTCCTTTGGGGATAAATCTCTTATAAAACTCCAGCTCAACAAATTTAAATATAATAATGGCTTTGACTAAGTCTGTATATGGTGAAATCCACTAATGGAGACCACCCCATAGTTCAATAAAGCCAAACAAAACAAGAGAGTCTTTTAGGCAGGTGGTCTCCCAACGCAAATTCATGATCACTTATGTTAAGTTATTAACTGGAAGGATCTACGGTAAGATAGAGTTAGCATGGTTTTCAAAGAATGTCACTTCTCTTTCCTCTCTCTCCCCACCGCAGATTGTGAAATGCTCAGTGATATGCCCAGCTTCCCTGGAAAAGGCCAAGCAGCACAGTGGCCACGGGCCCAGCTGAGCACTGGTCAGCAGAAGTGTCCTCCTTTTTTTTTTTTTTTTTGTCCTCCTTTTTGATGTAATGTTAATTGAAGGGAAACCTCCAAATGTTGGGGACTAAAGATTTGGGAAGCAAAAGCTGTTATGGAAATAGAGATTGCATAAGAACAGCCCATGCTTTCTAAGTATCCACTGGCCGCTTGGTAGAGACTTGGTTATAAGGGACAGGCACCTGTATCTATTTCATACATAATTGAGCATTAGATATATGAAAGATCATCAAGGCAGAGAAAATCTCTCTCAGAGCAAACAGAAGAAAATCACCCTATAATCCTTGTTCTCCAGCCCAACTACTACTTGCATATACGTATATTTTCTTTCCAGATTTTAAAATATACAGACACAGACAAATACACAGTTGCGCTCATTGAGGGTATACAGTTTTTTATCCTTCTCATTTTCATTAACTATCCCATGTAATACAGTCTCCGCAATCATCATTCAAATGGTGATGCCATGGATTAGCAAACAACTTCTCATTAGCCAGGTCTGGCCCATTGCTTGTTTTTCCAAAGAAAGTTTTATTGAAACTTGGCCATGATTATTCATTTTTGCATTGTTTGTGGCTGTTACAGTGGCAGAGTTGATTAGTGGTTACAGAAACACTATGGCCTGCAAATCCTAAAATATTTACTCTGCTCTTTATGTAAAAAATTTACCAACCCCTGGCACACTTTCCTTTAAGTTGAACTCTGTAGTTTATTTAACCGTCCCTCTGTTTCTGAACATTTAGTTTGCTTTCTCTTTTTCTTCTTGCTACCACCTCACTGAATATCAGGGTTCATAGATTTTTTTTCCCCTTTTTAAAAATATATCCATAACCCACATTCCTTAAAGTAGGATGACTGCATCAAAAGGTATGAATATTTGGACAACTCATGATTTCTAGATAAAACTTCATGAAACAAAGCAGTTTGTCCTTGAACAATGCATTTCTCGGATAACAGGGTGCTTGTCAACCATATAGATGCAGAGAACAGGTGGGGATTTGGGCTGACCTCTGGATACATGGCTAATTGCTGGAGTTGAGACTTGGGAGCATGATTCTTGTCACAGGCATACTTACCTAACGTGAGTGTGTATTATGTGTTCAATTGTGTAGGTAGTTGCTACCTATCATCTCTAGGGGCCCTCCTTCATACATTTCGGGGAGAATCCTCTCACAGAGATTTGCTATCCCAAATCCTCTTACATAAAATGACATCAAAGAGGCAGGGAGACCACCTTCATAATTGGGGGGAGGGGCTAGGGCAAAAGTAATATGGCAGGCCCCTTATTCAGAAGCTTTTAAGAGTTTCAGGATGGCAACAGCACAGTCTGGGGCCCCATGTGAATGCAGGCCCAGGAAGCCAGCCCTCCAGGTAGGGAGAGGCTGCATGTAGAGGCCACAGCTAATAAGGATTCTGCTAAATAGAAGGCTGTCTGCCCCTGTGGCCAAGTTCTGTTGGAACCATCAGACATATGCAGTGGCAAGGACAGCAGAAATATCTGGAAGAAGTATTTAACCACTCTGCATCTAGAAAAGAGGGAGCATCAGGAACTTCTGTGGCCTCCTTGGTGACAGTTACTCTGAAAGCACCAACTTGGGGTCCCCATCAGCTTCCCGTTCTTCTGGGGTTAAGCACATGGGCTCTCAAGGAATCAGACTGTGACTTACTGTAGGAGCCCAGAGAAGTTACCTTCAGTTTCCTCATCTGCAAGATGGCTGTAGTTAGAGGACCTGCCTTGGAGGGTTTGCTTGGTAAATGGTAAGTGCCCTAAAGGTCCTTCTGCTTTTAAGTCTGATCATGCCCCTTGATCAGCTGTGGATATTCCTTGTACTATTACCTTTTCAAGGGGATATCAAACTGATCATTTTTACTAGGGCAAAAATGTTACTAAGTTGCAGTGAGCCTTTTTGTAGAACAAAATGCTTATTGTTTCCCTAACATGGAAGCAATGCACAGAGATACCTCCCAGCCACTGGTGGGAGAGTGCTGGCTTGTCAACCTCCGTAGACACAGTGTTAGGATGAGGCAGAGAATGAGGGCATTATTGGTATTACGATGACTTCTCTGATGCTGAAGCCATGTGGCGAAAAGCAGAAGGCCTGTCTCTGCACTAGAGAGCAGGGAGCAGAAGCAATCCTTCCAGACTGTGTCAGCACTTGCCCAAGTATGTTCTACTAAACCAGGGCTCAGGGCTGCCTCTAGAGGTTGGAAAGCAAAAGACTTCAATGACCAAATAAATTTTGGAAATGCTGGGTTGAACTCGTATAAACAATATGCCCCGCCGTCAGTATGCCGGTGTATAAAGACACTGTATTGCATGCTTTCCATGAAGTCCATTTTTCTGGGAACATACCGTGGGACCAATGATGTTTCCAAGAAACACCGTTTAGGAGGAACTGCTCTACTAAATGCTTTCGTTCTGGATCAAAGTAGGTGTTGCTTTGTAAAATGTCATTTCTTTGGCCCACTGACTGCTAGCCGGAGACCTCATGAACAGGACACGTAACTATTTCATGACCAGATCCATGTAACAAGAGTCTTAAAGGCCCAGCAGGAAAATACGTAAGGTTTCCTTCCACGATGAGCTAAGTAGCTCTCACAGATGGCAGGTAACATGGAGGGGAGCAGACTAGCCACCAAACCTCACCATTCTCACCTGAGCATGGGTTGAGGTACCTCTATTCAGAGTGACACAGTGAGTCTACTTCTGATTTCCATGTGATTTACTGAAAAGACCAGAGCTTGACATCCTAGGGACAGTTACGTTGGTTCTCATCAGAGCAGGTTGAGGGATAACCAAGTAAGCAGCACAGGAAAATTAACTGGCTGCACTGGTCCCATCCCCCTCCTGCCATGCCCTCCCTGGGTTTCCTTCCACAGGGCAGTTTCTCTCTCCCCACGTAGGGCTGGGCTCAGGCTGACATAGGACCACCAAGTGCAGCTAGTAGAGGGGAAGAAGATTCTGTGAGGGCTGGCAGGTGCTGTCCAGTAGGAATATGTAGCTTCTCAGAAAGGTGGGTGCACACTCCCTGCTCACCCTCACCCCCATTCATTGCACGGATCTACGAGGACAGGACATCTTGTCAGGGATTGAAAGCCTGGCCACTGGCTTGTTCCTTTGTGACCTACTGGATGCAACTACCACCTTTCATTTGGTTATTTATTTTAAAAGAGAGTATGGGGATGCTTGGGTGGCTCAGTCGGTTCCGCATCTGCCTTTGGCTCAGGTCATGATCCTAAGGTCCTGGGATCGAGTCCTGCATCAGGCTCCCTGCTCAGTGGGGAGCCTGCTTCTTCCTCTCTCTCTCTCTCTCTCTCTCTGGCAAATAAATAAATGAAATATTTTAAAAAATAAGTAAAAGTGAGAGTTTGACCATCAGAGCAATGGATGGTCATCTCTGCCCTCAGATACCAAGATAATATTTGTCTTACTATCTGCTGGAGTCAGGGAAATCCTGAACTTACAAAACAATAATTTCAACTGATGCTCTCTGCCTCGCTCCCCCACACCTCCTTACACATAACTCTCCTGTCCACAGTGATTCTGTTTTCCCATGAGACCTATCTCTGTGTATGAAAGAGAAAGAGTCTTACATTTTACTATTAATTCTCTCTTTCTGGCATGTGTGTTTCTTTCCTTTTTGCTTTAGCCAAAGCCAACCTTCATCTTTTAGTTCAAAATCAGAGCCTTAAAACTGTAAAACATGGACACTGGGAAAAAAAACAAAAACAAAAAAACACCTCAAGTGTGAAAAGGTGGCAGAAACGGAACCTGTAGGAGAAGGGATCCGATTTTCTGGAGTCAACTCAGGATCTTCCTCGAGCTCCTGTTACAGTTATCATGCATTTTTCTACCTGGGCTTTCTTGTCTTCTGCTATTTCTATATCGCCCTCCAATGAGATTGTATGAACTCTTTGAGGATGGAGATCATGCAAGTTTAGTATCGAGAACCGGCACAGAAAGTCTTCTCTCCCATCTAGGGTCGGTTTCCTCCCTACCGGAACTATAGAGCAGTCTGGATCCCACCTGCCTGGGCCCAAGGCTGTCTCTGGCATTTATTAGCTCCGTCCTAGCTGTATACGAGCAAGTCAGTTATGCCCTCTGTTCCTTCTAGATTTAGAGACTAGGAAGCTGTTGGAAGCTAAATACACAATGTGCTCTTGGCATATGGCAGTGATTCGTAAATACTAGCGATTGTGAACATAAGGCGAGATAAGAACACTCACTGAGTGCCAACACCTTGTGTACACCTTAGTTTACAAAAGTCTTTTAGGTAGGAATTGTCATCTCCATGGCGGAGCTAGGAACACAGCAAGCCAGAGAAATGTGGTTTTCTCGCCCCAGGTCACACGGTTAGCCATTCACAAAACTGTGCTACCAGTCCCCACAAAACTACAGTCTCACAAAGATTCTGAACTGGGGCTGTCCCAGTCGAGCCCTTCTGCCACCTGCCAAAATCAGCACCAAAATGAGGAGGGAGACAAGGGGCCCCTTCCAGATGGTATATTCCCAGCTGTGGGTGTTGACAGCTCTTTGTGCCTCCTGGGTCTCACTGATGAACATCCTCTGTGATTCTGGCTTGGGAGACTTTGGGGCAGTGGGCAGGAGGTCAGCTCTGTAATTCCATAACTGCTTGCTCACTGACTGTGTAGAGAGAAGGCACAACAGAGCTGGGATCCTTTCCATGATGAGTAATTGCCCCGTCATACAAATCTATTTAGACCACATCCTTCTGGTGCAAACCACCAGTTGATTTAAGATGCAAACCTTTTGTAGCTCATTGCCAGAAGGATAAAATATAGAGTTTACCCAGACTTTTCTTTGCTGAAGTATTTATTGTAAATCATTAGTTACTGTGAGTTGCCACCCATATATCAAGCAATTCCTACCCAGCTCTGGGTGCTGAATAAATTCTCTGTGCTTCTCTAGAAAATGTACCGTTTGTCCAAGAACATAATTACTGTATACTCTTTAAAACTCTCAAGCTCATATATTCATATGGAGAAACTCAGACCCAAGGACACCCAATTAGCTGGAAACAGTCAATGTGGTTTTTAATGCAGGAACCACAAGTCTTCGGGGATGTTTAGGAACATGGATAATGAATGCCTCACCTACTCTTCAGGCTTGCAGCCAGAGAGGGGAGGGGAGGATACTAATTTTCAGAAGAGCATCTCCCTGCTACGAGCCTTATGCACAACACTTTATGGAGGCCCCATTAATCTCCCGGCAGCCCCAATGGGTAGGTATTATTATCTTCATCCTATAAATGAGTAAACTGAGGATCACCATCTCGTGCCATGAAGCAGTGGAACCACAGTCCATATGGAAATGAATTTGCTTTCCCAAAGCTGTCTGCTGGATCAGAGGTTCCCACTAGCTGCTTCCTGGCTTCTGCTGGTCGGAGGCTTCCGTGGGTGGCTCTGTTAACAACTGGAAGGGCCGAGGTTCCCCATGCACGGGGCTGCCCGTTCAACATCAAGGAGCAAAGCTGCTATGTATAGGAAGGGTTTTCATCTCGCCACCAACAAAGATCAAGCACATGGAATCTGAATCCCCCCGGGGGTGGGAGAAGGGGTGAGGTCCTATTTTCCCCTGACCATTCTATCCGGAGCACGCAGCAATATGGGCAGACGATTAGTAGGAACAGATTTGAGCAAAACACCAGGTCTGATTGATGCTGAAAGCACACCCATGCGGGAGCACACAAAGGGCTGCTGAAGGAGAGGGCGATCATATGTAGCGGGGCCTGCTTAAAAATTCTAATCCTCATAAGCTTCTGAGGAAACTGCTCTTTTCACTGGGCAGGTTTTTAATATTTATTGCTGAGGGCCATTTTAATCCTAATGAAAATAGTGTGTCCTCAGGAAAAGAATTGCAGTAGCTAAAAAGAACAAGTGTGGCCCTGGCATTTAATGGCCATGAGGCTGACAGAGGGGAGAGGTGACCCGGAAGTGCATCCCGGAAACATCCCAGGAATTACCCCTGACAGAAGGGGGTTGAGCTCAAAAAAGGGGTACGTGTAGACCAAGTCTGGCTGAGTTCCCCCCAAAGGGAAGACCCAAGCCTGTTGGCAGAAAGCTGTCAACAGAGCTCATGGACCAAGAAAGACAGATTTCATGTGCCTGGGTCTGAAGCCCAGCTTGGCCATCTCTAAACCCCAGTCTCTTTGTGGATAAAATGAAGGCGATGGTGATCACAGGTCTTGCTGATTTGTTAATGGAGGTCCATTGAGACAGTGAGTGTAAATCACCCAGCACAGACTCTGGCCCAGAGTTAACTGCTAAATAAAGGAGAGCGACATTATTATTACTATAATTTTTTATTATTGTTGTGGCTTATCCCCAATGTTATTGGCTTTTTTTTTTTCTTTTTGGCCCAGACAATGAGGATGCCAGATATGAAATAAGAGCACGCAATGAGGAGAGCTTGTTGGCAGGAGTTGGGGAAAATTAATGATGCGTCCTCTATTGATAAAATCAGGATTGAAATCTGGCTTACGTTGGGAAGGAAAATGAGAGCTTCACCTTTGCAGTGAGGGACAGTAGCAAATTAACTGTTTATTCAAATAGTGTTTCCCTTGGCAGGTAAAATTTTTTGCTTGAATCCAAGCATGTCCTCAAGTGGGAACTAAACAAAGCTGAACCTGTTTGGAAGTGAAAAGCCTGAAGTTTGTCTGCCAGGCTCACAGCTGCTCTTGTAGACCAGTTTTTTCAGCAATGAAACCATGTTTAACTACTCGGTACAACTTCCCTGGGCCTTTCCCCATCAGTAATGGTGCATCAGCGATTGGGGAAACCACGCTGTCTTTGGGTGAATCTTGCCCTTGGAATGAATGTGCCCAATGACCCCCACCCCCTCCTTCTGGGCTCACAGATGGGGGAACTCGGCTTCCTCCCCCTAAGGACTAGATTACGAGCTTAAGGAACACATCACAAAAGATTATAGTACTCCCACACCCATATGAAAGTAAAAATTAAAATAGTATCAACTTGTTAAATAAACTCATCTTTCAAAATGACATAAAGCTTAAACAGATGACGGCATTGTAATTTCACTTTCTGTGCCCCAGCTTTGCTGGTACCCTAAACTCATGCCTAGTCTGACCATGGAGAATCCAGCACCAACATTAAGATGATACAATTATGAAGAAGAAATACCAAAGATCCTCTCCTACACCAAATTTTAGATATTTCTTCCAGTCTTGAGGAAAACACTTCATTTTTGGTTCTTATTTTCAAAAAACACATCCAGCTAAAGGGCTCAGGAAATTTTTTGCCTTCTGGCTTTTTACACCATCTTTTGCCTGTAACATTGGCACAGTTTCTGGGCCATTTGTCTCCCTCTGTCTAGCCTTCCCCCCTCTCCACTCCATTCTCCATGCTGTGACCACTTTCTACAATTCAAACCCAATGATATCATTACCTCGTTGGACTGTCAGACTCCTCATGTCTGGACCCACCATTGTCAAACTAGGGAAGGGCTGCTTTGAGGAAAGGGGTCTTCTAGAGCCTGAGAAGGCACAGGATAAACAGCACAGATCTTCTGTAATGCAACTGGTGATAAATGTAAAAGCTTAGCCTCATATTCACAAATATGAATATATTGTGGCATACAACACATAGTTTTCCTGGCTGTTAAAGAAGAAACATGGGATTCCAGAGGAATTTCACAGTTGGACTTGTTGGCTCCTGACCCAGTACTTAAGGAGAAAAGTAATCACTCTCCTAACTAAAACTTTAGAGAAATTAGTGGAGCTTGGGCCTGAAGGATGAAATCAAGCTCCTTGGTGTGAACAAAGCTCTCTGAGGTCTGGAGCCTGCCTTTTCTTCCCAGCCTCATGTTCGTTCCCCATTCATGCTCTTCCCAATGCCCCACACTTCCTGCAGTATCTTTGCTGACGCCACCCCTCTCATTCTGGGCCTCTGGAATATCTTTTAGGCACCCATATTCTTAAAAAGCTGGAGGAAAATGCTCTCTCTCAACCTTCCCTCCTCTCACCCAAAGAACCTCGTCTGGCTTCCTCTTGAGAGTGGGCTCTGAGAGGTTAGCTCAGCCCTGAGCGTGAGGCTGTTCATGACCAAGGTGAGGAGAGGCAGAAGCCATGTTGCCTTGGCTAAGCATATGGTTCCCCATTTCTTGAACATGGGGCTCGAACTCACGACCCCAAGATCAGAATTGCATGCCATACCAACTGAGCCAACCAGATGGCCCCCAAGATTATTGTTTTTAAGTTCAAAAGATACTCACAGAAGACAAAAGAAAAGAGCGGTGACATTTGTGGTAAAATTCATGTGTCACTCTTCAATCCTCACTCCCATAATAATCCTGCATGAAGGCAACAGTTATCCTTGTATGGAAAAAAACTCAAGTTCTGAGATATTGGCTCACACAGGAGTTAAGTCCCCTAGCCATCCCCCAAATTAAAAAATAATGGCATTTGCTCCTACTGAAATTCAATATCCTTGGCTTTTTAAGACAAACGGCTATTATTTTAGTTAGTTTTAATTAGTGCAATCTGCATTCTGTGGGAAATAGATGCTTCCAGTCCCACCCCTTTCTGCATATTTGAAGAGGCCTCTTTAGGAAGTCTCTCTCTCTCTCTCTGAGGAGTGAACCAACATATGTTGACTCCAGGGCAGATGAAAGGAAGGGGCTTAGGATGTTATGGAAAGTTCTCAAACCTCAGTGCATGGAGCCACACCGTCCATAGGTCACCAGACGGCACCCAGTACCCCTTCCTCACACATGCAGAGGTCCTTAGAGGCCCCCAAGAAGCCGCTCCACTCCCCTTTTGGGCATTCCCTTCTAGCATGCCAAGTCCTGCCCCGCTCTTAATCTAAGAGTGTTAAGTGAGACTTCGAACAGAGTCAAGGGCCTGGTCGTCTCTTCCTCCCAGGCATGATTTGTTAATCCACTGTGAATGAGCCAAGATGAGAAACCCTGCAGCTGCTGCACCCACAGGTGCCCAGCTCCTTCAGACATAAACCAATTGGCCATGCTCTAGTCGGGAATTTGTATGACTCAGAGCGGAGAATGAGAGCCTGCCCAAGACTCTTGCCCATGGAATTTATTGTGTTGATGGTTAATTACCCTGGCCATCCATGCTGAGGCTTTCTTTCCATAGTCTTTTGCCAATGGTCACAGTTTGCTATTGCCTATTAATTTAGTACTTGTCAGCAGAGGACTCACATTCTGAGATAATGAGAAATTGTGATGTCTTTTCCTGATGGAGGAGGTTGTCCTCTCTCCTCCTGAAGCGTCTTTTTCTACTAGAAGCAGAGTACAGAAGCCAGCAGCAGGAGAAAAAGCCACTCACCTGGAATCAGCCAGATCTCCGTGTTGCTCCCAACTCTGCCACCTGCCAGCAGCACGAACCTCTGTAACCCACTTGGCCCCTCTTCACCTCAGTTTCCTCCTACACAGCGCTGCTGTGGAGATTAATTACCAATGAACAGGATAATAAGGGAAGGCTGCCTGGCATATAGTGGGGACTCAATTACCGTGTCTTTCTTCTGCTCTTCCTGGGTTTAGATCTGATCACTTTCACCATGGGCATTAATGCCTGGGCTTTATCAATCACTATGAGCACGAGGTTCAAAGCTCTTTTATTAGTAGGTATGGGGATATAACAGCAATATTTCTAGAGGGGCTAGACATCTTGCGGGGGAAAGACGTAATTAGAGAGTAGGATGGTGTACCGTAAAATGCTCCATTACGTCCTGTGTACTCTTGGCGCAGGATGGGAAGAAATCCATGTGGCCCCTGGTTATCAGGTTCAGCTTCATGGAGGGAGGGTGTGGAATGAGGAATTAATGGGCACGTTGCCCTGAATGCAGTAGCAGATACTTTATAACTGGTCACAGTGCCGAATGATTGTACGTATTCAATGTTTGGAATGAATGACTTTCTAGTTTACAACATAAGCTGTTCAGAGGAAAAGTCAATGTCTGTGAATGGTTAGGGAACAAGTTTTAGGAAGGACATGAACAAAATTGTAAAAGCTAGGAATTTATCTTCAAGGGGATTAGAAAAAAATTAAAACACACGTCTTGTGGGTTCCTATTTTCTGATCTTGGGGGAAACAGGTTTTAAGAGTGTGTTGAGTTTTAAACACATTATATAATATTAAAGGCAGGATGTAGGTATGCCAACAATCATTGGTATGTGGTGTGTGAATGACCCAAGTCTGGGAAACTCAGCTGGAGGTAATAGGATTAGTCTCTGGATACCTTTTGGATGGAAAGATAAGAAGCAGAATCTTCATCTCTCTGCTGTGAGAGGCTGTGTGGTTTTACGGTTCTGTAGCTAATTTTCCTCATTTATTAAATAGGGGTAGTTATGGTGCTACCTTGTGGGGGATGGTTAATATCTGTAAAGAGTTCATAACACTGCTTGGCACAAGTTAAGAGTTCATTTAAAGTAAGAGGAAAAAAACAAACCAAAACGTGAGGGTTATATGGGTTTGGGGACTGCCAGTAAGGAGGTGTCATACCAGGTCTTTGAGAGTGTCACCCTGCCCCACACTGACACACAGTGATGGGTCAACAGACTGCACTGCGGTTGCCAGAAAGAAATCTGGGCTCTGTCATTCAAACCCTTGTGGGTTACTTAAGGTCACAAGGGCTTTTACTGTAAGACCAGAGAAACTACACACTTGGGCAGCTGGGAGCATACATCTGCCAAGGTACAAAGAGCTGATGTGATTCTACAAACAGTGGCATGGATGGCTTTTCTTGTGAAGCAAGGAAGTCCCCAGTCCACTGAGCTGAATTTACTCTGAATCCCTGAGCCCGCTGCAGTGAGGCCCTGGGCCCTCCGGATTCTTTCAGAGGCAGATGGAACAATGAACCACATCTTGTCTCTGGGTTCTTTATTCATTCGAAAAACATCTTATCCCCCACTCAGAAGCTTGCCGACTTGAATTGGATTATACACGGCTTGTCTATTAAGCTATTTGGTTCCACCCAGAGGTAGCTATATATGATAGAGTACTAACCTCACCCAGACTTCATTTCCCACTCCTGCTGTATAGCCACTGGTTTTGGAATTTTTAAAAATATCTGTATTTGGCAACACTTACCAAGTGAGCAGTCACTGGGACAGAGATACTGTCAAAGATCTGAAGAAATCAATCCTCAGAATTCTAGCTCCTGCCCAGCCCTCCTGAGTAACGGACCCAGATTGCCAAAGGCTCCCAGACATCCCCTAATGCATATGGAGTTGTTCCCTTGAGAAGCCCCAATGAGCAATAGCGTCTAAACATACTGAGAAGTCCTGCAAGACAATCCTATTTAACCCAACCCCGTTGATAATGGGTTCCTTTTGAATGATAGCCATCATAGTTCTGTTCCCTAGAGGACAGAGTACAGAGTGCTGTCCCAGCCTGGTCCTATTGGTCGAAAATCCTGGGTAGCAGGGTATCCTGCTTCTTTGCCCTCAACCTGCCAGTCCCGCAAGTCCTATCGCCTCCACCTGGGGGATGGTTCGAGTCCCTCCCACCTCTTTATCTCTGCTGCCATAGCTTTAGCTTAGGTCCTGCTCGGATCTATTTTGAACACCCAGAACTGTTCTCCCGACCTTCAGCCTCTCTTTCTTCTATAACCCATCGTTCAGAATTATTTTCCTAAAAATAAATCTCATCATATTACTTTTCCACTTAGAACCTCCCTTAACTCCCCTTCACTCCCACGGAGTAGTCAAAATTATTCTCAGACACTAATTCTAGGGCAGAGACAAACATGGTAGTTACAAGTATAGAATTTGAAATCAAATAGTCCTGGGTAGAACTTGGGCGATTTATTTAGTCCTTTCGAGCCTCAGTTTTGTCATCTACAGTCATCTGTAATTATAGTATTGATTTAACAGGACTGTGGTAAGGATTCAGTGAGATAATACATATATAATGCTTAACGTAGCACCCAACATATTGAAAACGCTTTTAGTTTTAGTTCTCTTTATTAATATCACACACTACCTTGGATAGCTGAGCCCTAGCTCTCCAAACTCATCATTGGACAACATTTCCTTTCCTCACGATTGCCTATGATTCGGTCAGGGCACCATCTCATCTACCCCTTCCCCAACACGGCCTGGCCTGTCTCCATGATTTTACACCTTTCCCTCTCTGCACCATGCTGTTCTCCCCTCCTCTGACGGATGTGTCCCCATTCCAAGAGACCTCTTTGCCGGTTAAAAGAAATAACCATCACAAAGCCTGTGTACTTTTCTCTACAGGGAAGTCTTGGAGCCTTAGTCTGTTTATTTAGAATCGGATAGAAGTTTAAACCCACTGATTTAGCACAGAAGATTATCTAATTTCTTTGGTGAGTGGGAGAGGGAATGGTGTTCTTAGTTTATAAGGAGATTAGACTGGAAGCAGCAAGGGCAAGCAAAAGCTAAGAAAAAGGAATAGTGACAGATCACTTAGCATAAAGCATGGCCTGTAGGGACATCACAGTATTAGTATCCACTTTAACAGATACTTACGTAAGAGGACTGACTGGGCTAGGGGCAGTAATTGACATTCCTTATGATGACTCCCAAATCATCAAAAATTAGCAGTAAAAGGTATAAGTGCATTTTATTGTCAAGTGCTTACAACAGACTGGCATTATGCTGAGTGTTTATGTTAAGAGTTTTGACTCACTCTCACTGTGCATAGTGTTATCCCCATCCATTCTACAAAGGAGGGAAAAGAAGCCTTGGGGAAATTAAGAGACTCATTCTACGTGTTCAGTTGGTGAGCGGCAGAGTTCTATTGCTTCTAAGGCTAGTGATCCCAACCATTTATAATATTGCTACTTTATAAGTTTATCATGTCTGACAAATTCTAATTAAACAGGCATGGAGTAATACACAGTATTTATCATTAATATGTATGATTAAAAGTATCCTGTTAGATTGTTTTACCCAGCACGTTCACATATTTTCAATGCTGGTGTGTTAGCAAGCTGCAGAATTCATAAGCGGAACATTTCATATTTCTCTGCTGCAGGATAAAGGGTGTTTCTAGCAGATGACTAGAAAACTTAGCTCCCCAAAAGAAAAAACCTAATGGCTGAGAGCATATTTATGTTTCACAAACCTACTGTGAAAATTAAAGTTTCAACCAGAATTTTATGTTTTATTTCATCATAGGAGATTTTCCTTAGATCTGGAGTCAAAGGTGGGTATGTGAATTGGAATGAGCAAATTCAGTGTTCTTCAGGTCTCGGTTTTGTTTCAGAGACAGCTAAGTGTGTATAAACTTGTTTCTCGTCTGCCTTCTTGGTTCTTCTACAAAAGCAGAACCATCCCTGTGGGGGACACAGCCTGTTGCCTGTCCCTTCAAGCTTGTCCTGAGGGTATCACCTTTTAAAGCCAGCTCTTGTCTCTCTTCGCATTCAAGCCAGACCCTCCCTCTCTTGTCTAAATCTTAGTCAAGCATAGAAAGACCAGCTGGTGAGAGCCTTGTCAGAAACAATGGCACCAGACCCTGCTTAATGGAACGCTGCTTGTGCCAGTCGAAGCTTCCTGGATTGGAACAGTTGATTTTGAGTTTTGGCCCATTCTCTGACCCATATTGAACCACTGTCTTCAGTGAGGATTAAAAGCCTTGTGAACTGGAGTAAGAAGAAGCAGAAGAAAGAGGTCATTGTGGGTCTAGAGAGAATCAATACTGTCTCTTTGAAAAAGCTGTGTCTGTTCCCAGACTGACCATCTGGGTCCGTGTGGCTCAAAACCAGCTACAAAGGAGGAAAAGGGAATTAAATGGAGACAGGGAGAACTTTGCAAGGGCAGGTTTCCAAGGGAGCTTGTTTGGGAAGACCAAAGAGAAGCCAAAGAGGTTGTAGGGAGAAAAGAGTCAAGAAAAGTAGGGGGAAAAAAAAACACCAAAAAACTTAGATTCCTATACATACCTGTAGGTCATCTGCCCCTCCTTGTGTCCCTGCCAAATGTTTTCCAGATGTGAATAAAGAACTATTTCTATAGCACTCACAAGTTCTCCTCAATTCCTGAATGCCTCTTTAGCATAATTTTACAAATGTGTTTTTGTTTTCAATGAAATTGACATTTCCAATGGATTCCAAACTTGGAGCTTATGGGCATGAACTCAGAGTGGAGATTGATGATAATACAGAGAGTGGTGTTGCTTCAGTGCCCCCATAGCAAAGAGTGTTTTCTCTACCTGGAGATTCATGGTTTCCCTTTCCTTTGGATGAAGGTGGTCAATGAATGAAGACGAACAGCAGTGAAAGTGACCAGAGGAAATTAAAGAGTACAGATAGGATTCTCAGGGTAAACCAGAGTTTGGTAAGACCCTAGCCTTAGGGTACTACGGAAACCTGCTCCTGCTAATTTTGGGGAATCAGAAAGACTTTAAAGAAAATTGATACATTTTCCCAGAAGGCCTACGAGCCTTAGAAGTGATGCAATTCTTGGTCCTTGAGTCTAGAATTAAACTCAGTGCTGCCATCAGTGGTGAAATTGTGCCTAGAACGTGTGGTATGGAAGCAGGGGTATTGAGAGCATCAGCATTGGACAAACTCTCCAGGATGGCACCAGGATGGGTTTGCTCCGTGTCTCTGGATGAATCCTTAATATTACAATCCTCAGTCTTCACCAATGAATTAAAATGGCAAAACCCAATCTACTGAAAGACCCGTGTCATAACAGAAGGAAGGTAGGAAGTTAATGATTTCATGTACATGATCAGTATCTTGCTTCAGAAGAGAATTTCATGCATAAAGTATATCCTCTAGGGTGTCCTATAGCTCTTCTCCTCCACTATATTCCAGAGGCCAAAGGCCCCACTGACTGAGAGCATCCCACCCACACATTTCCACAGGTACCTCTGATCCTCATGACCCGACTAAGCTACTTAAACCTGATCCTCCTCCCACATTCCCAATGCAGCATCAGGTGAAAAGTCTCAGCAGCATCATGGACTCCCTCCTCTGTCTCACTGTCCCATACCACTCTTCCACTCTTCTCATCTCCTTCCTTCCCTCCATTGTCAGACTCTGCTGGAGTTTGAGTTCCTGGTCCTTCATCACTTTTTGTTTTCAAATTCATTTGAAATTCACCTATAAGCCATTTTATTTATTTTGTACTGGGTTGTCTGTATTTTATAATTTTTTTCTCAGCTTTATCGAGACACAATTGACAAAAATATATAAACTTAATGTACAACATAATTAACCATTTTAAAGTCAACATTTTGGTACAATCACAGTATCGTGCAACTACCACACCTCTACCTAGTTCCTAAAATATTTGCATCACCCCAAAAGGAAGTCTGTACCCATTAGCATTTACCTTCTATTCCCTCCCATCTCCGGTCCCTGGTAACAATCTGTCTGTTTTCTATCTCTATGGATTTACCTATTGTAGGTATTTTGTATAAAAGGATTCATACAACATGCTCATATTTTGTCCCAAACTTCTTTCACTTAGCATGGCATTTTCTAGGATCCTCGACATTGTAACACGTCTCAGTTCTTCACTCCTTTTTTTGTGGTTTAATAACATCACTTTGCATGTATATAGCATAATTTATTTATCCTTTCATCTGTGGGTGGACATTTCGGTCGTTTCCACCTTTTGGCTATTGTGAGTAGTGCTGCTGTGAACACAGGTGCACCTGAATTTGCTTTCCTGTTCTTTGGGGGTATCTACAGAGGACTGAGATTGCTTAGTCAAATGGTAATTCTAGGTTTCACTGTTGAGGAACTGCCAAACTGCTTCCTACAGCAGCTGAACCATTTTATATTCCCAACAGCAATTACAAGGATTCTGATTTCTCCATATCCTCGCCAACACTTTTTCTTTTCCATTTGTTTGTTATAGCCATCCTAGAGGGTGTGAAGTGGTATTGATTTGCAATTCCCTAATGGCTAATGAGATTGAACTTTTCATGTGCTTTTTTGGCCATTTTTATATCTTTTGTGGAGAAATGTCTATGTAAGCCCTTCATTTTTTAATTGGATTGTTGGTCTTTTTGTTATTGAATTATAATAGTTCTTTATATATTCTGGATATTAGACTCTTACAGAAATGTTATTTACAGATATGTTTTCCTGTTCTGCATGTTATCTTTTCATTCTCTTGATAATGTCCTTTGGTGCACAGAAACTCTACATTTTTATAGACTCCATTTTACCTATTTGTTGTTATTAATGCTTTTGATTGCTTAGATTTTGTCTTATGTAAGGATTCATTGTCAAATCCAACATTGTGAACATTGACCCCTATATTTTCTTCTAAGAGTTTTATAGTTTTAGCTCTTGTGTTTATTGATCCATTTTGAGTTCATTTTTTTCAATGCTTTTAAAAATAATCCTTATTAAAGTACAATTTACATATGAAAACATTCCATTTTTAATGTATAATTTGGTGAGTTTTGACAAATGTATGCAGTTACATAACCACTATCACAACCATGATTTAGAGCACTTCCACTACCCCTCAAAAGTTCTCTTGCCTCCTTTCATAGTTAATACCTTCTCTGACCCTGGTCCCTGGCAAAAATTAATTGGCTTTATGTCAATACAGTTTCATCTTTTCTAGAATTTCATAGAAATGGATTCTTACAGTATGTGGTGTTATGTCTGTCTTCTTCACTTATAATACTTTTTGAGATTCACCTACTCTGTATCAGTAATTCATTCCTTTTTATTTCTGAGTAGTATGCCTATTGTACATTTGTACCACAATTTTTCCAGTCACCAGTTGATTAACTTTTGTTTCCAATGTTTTGGCTATTATAAATGAAGCTGCTATGCACATTTCATACAAGTCTTTTTATAGACATATGTTTTTAGTTCTCTTGGAGAAATTCCCGGGAGTGGGAATGCTGAGTCATATGGTAAGTGTATGTTTAAGTTTACAAAAAAACTACCAAACTATGTTCCAAAATAGACATATGATTTTCAACTCTTACTGGCAGTGTATGTTTCAGATGTTGTAGGTCCTCAACAACACTTGATATTGTCAGTCTTTTTTCATTGTAGGTATTCGAGCAATGTGGGTTGCTGTTTCATTAGGAGTTTTGTTTCTTTAATTACACTTGTTTTTTAGAGTATTTTCAGGTTTACTGGAAAATTGCACAGCAAGTAAAGAGAGTCCCCATATGTTCCTTTCCCCAACTCCCTTAAATTTTACAGATGGGGTGAGGTATTGGCCCAACTTCATTTTTTTTTTTAAATGTGGATATCCAGTTTTCTAGGACCATTTAATATTCTTTTCCCATTGAATGGTCTTTGCATCCTTGTCAAAAACAAACTGGCCATAAATGTATGGGTTTATTCTGGACTTTGAATTCTATTCCACTGGTCTATACATCTATCCTTATGCCAGGATCATGCTATTATGATTGCTGCAGTTTTGTAGTAAGGTTTGAAATCAGACGTGTGAGTCTTCTAACTTTGTTCCTTTTCAGTACTTTCTGGCTATTCAGGACTCCTTGCAATTCCATACAGATGAGATGATTAGCTTTTCCATTTTTGCAGAAAGGGCCATTAGAATGTTGATAGGGATTGAACTGAATGGGTAGATTACTTTGGATAGTATTCATCTCAATATTATTGTCTTCCAATTCATGATTACGGGATGTCTTTCCATTTATAATTCTTTCATTTCTTTCAGCAATGTTTTGTGTTTTCAGTGTACAGGTCTCTCATTTTCTGGGTTAGATTTTTTTCTAGGCATTATATTCTTTTGTATGCAATTGTAAATGGAATTGTTTACTTAATTTCCTTTTCAGATTATTCACCACTTGATTACAAAGATACCACTTATATTTGTGTGTTGATCTTTTATCCTGCAACTTTGCTGAAGTCCCTGCTAAGTACCAGGAAGAGTCACTCCTGTCTTTTCATTTAATTCTCCCTGGATCCAACTATGCCCACTTTTCAGCATCAATGCTCATGTCTTCTTTCCTTGGAGTTGATGGTCCAACCATTCCTAGCTGCTTATTATTCTTCAAACCCACCATACTGTTTCTCAGTTCACCTTTGTGCTGGCTTTTCCTTAACCAGAATGCCTAACTCCTTCACTTCTCTAGGTGTATGACCAACAATAGAAATACTCAAAGTTTGTTAGAAAATGCAGAATTACATGCTCTATCCCAGCAACTAAGTCAGGATCTGTAACTCCAGTGATATAGATGCAGGTTAAATTTGAGAAACATGGGTCTGTTTCTCCTTTCCTATCAGGTAACTCCTCCCATCCTTCAAAGTCCAGCTTAGCTATTACCTCCTCTAGGAAACCTTCACCCATGCCCCACGTAAATCAATCAATTCCTCCCTGTGCCATTTCTTTGACATCTACTTTTACATTCTACTATATCGGTTTTCTTTACTAGACTATGAATTCCCCGTGTCAAGAAATTGAATCAACTACATTTCTACATCCTTTGCAAACAATCAACTGACAATAGATATTTGTTGAATTAGGCAAATAGCCATCCACAGGAGGGAAACTTTTTATCATTATATTGTAAAAGCAGAAATTGGAGCCCAAGGAGGTTAAAATTGTGTTGTAATGACAGAGTTGAAATTTGAGCCCAGACCTCTTCATCTTAATATGTATGTGTTCACCTTTATGCCAGTACAGCCATTTTAAGAATTTTAGACAGTGAAGAGAGATAACTTAGCATACTCGGATTTTCTGCATGTGGGCAGCTGCCTATTCCAAAGTTGGTAACTAAGAGTAAGGAAAGTAAGGCCAAAGAGATTGGTGCTGAAGAATTACACATGTCTTGGGAGACCAAAGAAATATTTTGTAATTTTAAGGTCCATCCGCAAAGGTCAGTCCTAAAGTGTACAATCTGAATGTCCTTCATATGTATGTCTGTATGTGTACAGTGCCTGCCCTTAAAAAAAAGTCCTCAAAATTTATTGTCTAAGTGAGTGAGTGAATGTCTTTATTTGCACCTATACACATGTCCAAGTTCACATGTGTATACTACACATCTTAAATAGCTAGGTATACCTGTGACTGTGTGTTCTAGGCCCTTGCTATTCTTCCAAGTGTGGTCTGGAAGACCAGCAACATGGTCATCACTTGGAAACTGGTGGAAATGCAAAATCTCAGATACCATCTCAGACATATGGAACCAGAATCTGAATTTTGAATCAGATCCCTGGATGATTCATGTGCACATAAAAGTTTGCAAGCACTATTCTAAATCATCCCAAGTACACCAGGACAGGCTGTCATGGCAGGTCTAAGCTAAGATGCTCAAGGGCTGCCAGAGAGATGTTTCAGTTACTTGCCATACTCTGGGATCGTTATCTCACACCTCTGCTCTTCACACACCGGTGGGCAAAGATCCAGTTTAACACTTAGAAAGGGGAGCACACACAAGCACACAGAACGTACCTGAACCTTACTGATACTTTATGATCTGGTTTGGCCTTAAAGCCTTCCTCAGGGTACAAGAAAAACTTGCTTCTTTCATTTAATAGAGCTCCTCACCTGCCCCTTTCTTCCTCTCTCTGCTAGCTTTCTCCCCACCTCCACAGCCACTCCTTAGCAAGAAGATAACTTTTCAATGGCCTCTCTTCTGGCAACCCAGAGAATTACTCATTTTCTCCACTGCCCCACCTCTATGATTTAGATGTGGGTATCTGCCTGCTCCATTTTGTCCAAAGGTAGCTGAGAACAATGGCTATTTCTAAAGTTGCTAAATACTCTGAAGAAAATATGCCCTTTCCTTTCCTTGAATTGGTCTTGGCAATCTTGGCAATCATAATATTGGTTGGTTATGCTGACACTTTCTCCCTTTCTCCTCTACCACCAACTGTCCCATACCCTAAGACTTTTTTAAGAGTACAGAAATTATCCAAGGGTCATATTTTTTCTCTCTCTGAATAATATATTCTTCAACTCAAAGAAAAATTGGCAATTGAACCAAGCTAAAGATAACCACGAGGGGTTATTTCTGAACAACAGTGCACTGAGACTTATCATTTCTCTCTAAGGCTCTTTTCTTAAGGAACTGATAAAAGTGGCTCCTCTATCCTTTTGCTAAAGAAGGCATCAAGTGATCATGATACAGATGGCGACATAATATTATACAGGGCATTACATGCAGTTATAAAGTTGGAAAACCAGCTTAGTCGATGACTCTTCTATGAATAGAAACGTATTTGAAGCCAGTTGGAGTCTTCTTTAACAAATTGAAAAGTGCAGAAATGCCCATTCTCTTATTCTCTGCAATTAAATTAAATCTTCCTCTAAGCACCTATCTATCTATCCTGGCAGGAAATTTAAGTTATTAATAAGACTCTCCAGGGGGTTGTGGGAAGGCTGTAGGAGGAAGGAGGTTGTCTTTCTCTTTAGTTCATAGCCCATGACCATCATCGGCTAAATCAAGGTCCCACTCTGGATTCACTTATTTTTCTCCCTTATCCCTATCTCAACTTACATTCTCCCACCTCTTCCAAGGTGCCCACTTGAATGTATTTAGTATTTATTTAGCTGTGTGAACATCTTTTCTCTGCAGCAAGGTCAGGAAAAGAAGACAGAAAGATGGGTGCAATTTTCTTCACTAGAGAAGAGCTGGAATGCTAAGCTGAGATACAAATTTGGACTTGATTTACTGAATCTTTGCCTTTCTCTTATGTTTCAGGCAAGTAGCTGGAGCCCTGATGTCACCTTGCTTTGGGGACTTGTGCAGGGCAGAAGGCAGCGGGTATCTGAAGGCATCTTTGTAAAGCCCAAATGCAATGAGGAGACATAGCAGAGAACTGCCTTCGAATGTGTTTAGATGACACTGTGAATGTGTTTGTGATTTCTACATCTTTTTTTATTCAACTTATTTTTATTCAGAAAGTTTCATTCAGGAAACTTATTTATTACTGTAATTATATTATTTATTGCTTTTAGCAAGGTCATAAGACTCTAACAAATGCATTTGATACACATTTCACTCCTCTAATCCTTCAGTGAAAGACTCACGGAAGTGGGAGTGTCCTCCAACCTCAGTAACACGCTGCAAGGAATATCCCTATACATTTTCCTTTACAGATTGGTTGAGGACTTCTCTAAGATTTATAGCCAAGAGCAGATTACTGGGTATAAAGTACACATATGTTAATTTCACAAAGAACTACTTTCCTGAATGGCTATGCTGTTTTGCTGTGACACCGTGATTTATAACAAATGTACATTTGGTCTTCTTCCACTGTTCTTGGCACCTAACTCCTAAAACTCTTGGAATTTCCCGTGTGATGAGGAGATAGAGGGGTCCTTTGTTATGTTAATGAGGCAACCAAAGGCGCTCACCTAACGGTGGGAGCTGGCTGCCAGGAGAATCAATCTAGTGATTAGAGGGTTGGAACTTTCAGCCCCAACCCTCAACCCTGGGAAGGGGAGAAGAGAGGGAGGCTGAATCTATCACCAATAGCCAATGATTTAATCAATCATGACTATGAACTGAAGCCTTTGTAAAAACCCAGAAGAACTGGGTTTGGAGAGCTTCTGGGTTGGTGAACACTTGGGGTGCTGGATGAGCAGTGTACATGGACAGGGAGGCTCTGCCCTCTCTATCCATACCCTGCCTTTTATATTGCCTCCGTTTGGCTGTTTCTGAGTTTGATTCTTTTTTTAATAAACCAGGGATCTAGTGAGAACAATGTTTCTCTGAGTTTTGTGAGCCGCTTAGCAAATTAACTGAAGTTGAGGGAGAGGTTGTGGGACTCTCTGACATATAGTCAGTTGGTGAGAAGCACAAGCGAGCTTGCCACTGGCCAGAATTGGGGTTGGGTGGTGGGCGGGGGGAGGGGGTGGTCTCATAGGATTGATGATTTACCCCAAGGGATGGGATACTGTTTTGTAATAGACAGTGAGTTAAATGGTAGAACACCCAGCTGGTGTGAGAACATTATTCGTTTGGAGGTGTGGGGGTACCCCTCCCCCCATGAGTCAAAATTAGGTGCAGAACCAAAATACTCATCTCCCTGTCAATTGTGTGTGAAGATTCCTTTACCTATATCCTTACCAACACATGGCATTATGCAGTTCTCTAATTTTTTCCCAAGTTGATGGGGAAAATGCACTTCTCAGATCACTAGTGGGCTGGGGCATTGCTTTATATACGTCACTGAAGTTTTCCATTTCTAATTGCTTTGCTATTTTCCTATTGAGTGTCTTGTATCTTCTTGTTGTTTGTAGGCATTCCTTACCCAGCCCGGATCCCTCTTTTGTTTTGCATTCACAATAACTTTTCCTATTGGTCCCCATTTGTTAAGTCAGAATGTTATGTTCTTTCCTAGTGACAGGAAAGAAACCCACACTTGCAGCATAAAGCTAAGTCTAAAATCACAGTGATGTGGGCCACTTCTGGGGTGGAGAGGAAAACTTTTATCATCATGTATCAGTGAGCTATTAAACATTTCAGTCCAATGATTATTCTCCAGATACCAAAAGCTCCTTGAAATTCATATATTTGGGACTTGCCTGGTCTAGTAACAAACACCTGGATTGAGGATTTGCGGCAAAGTAATTTATCTCGCTGGGATCGTCCACTATCGACGTACTGTAGACAAGTCGCTTAATCTTGCAACTCCTCAGTTTGCTCCTTTAATTAAATGAGCTGTTTGACCTGCCATCTTGCAAATGAATATCAGGAGGACAAAAACGGAAATAAATCATGGAGCTGTGCTTTATAAACTGTAAAATACTATATCCATATGAGGAGTTATGACTGCTATTAACCATCATAATTATTAAAAAGCATGGCTGGGGAGGGCGGGCATTGAAAACAGTATCACACATTTACCTTTCCCTACATGCCCTCTCGCTTCTCCAGCAGTCTGAAGGCGACCAGAGCCCACTTGAGTTTGTAATCAACTAGGCTATAGAAATGACGTTGCACTTCAGACTGTAGACAGCACTACATGCTTCTCAGAGCATCATCATGCATCTCACTGCATCCTCCTTTTGATTAAAGGATGAATTACCTATTTTCACATGTAAGATTTTTTTTTAAATCTCCAAACTTAAAAAATCCCCGCCAAAATTCATAATTTGTATATCCTCTATGATTGATTGATTGATTGATTGATATCAAGGACCATATCAAAGATCTAGAAGCATGTGACATAATGCTTAAGACCTCAGACTGCACAATGTCCTAGTGTGAATCCTGTCAGGCAATCCTTTGCTGTGTGATCTTGGGGAAGTTACTTTGCCTCTTCGTTTCTGAGTTTCCTCATATGCAAAGTGGGGATGACAATGATACCTCAGAGGGTTTGAGTGATGAATATATTGGTTATCATGGTTAAGCACTCAATGAAAGTTTGCTGTTATTATCATCATTTAGATCTGATGAAATTAAAGCTGCTTCTCTTGACATTCCACAGAAATAAAACTGATGCTCTGATCTAGGGGTTACACTTGTTTTAAAAGTCAGGGAAGGGTACCTGGGTGGCTCGGTCTGTTAAGCATCTGACTTCAGCTCAGGTTGATTTCAGGGTCTTAGGATCAAGCCCCAAGTCAGGCTCCATGTTCAGCAGGGAGTCTGCTTGTCCCTCTGCCCCTCCCTCTCTCTAATAAATAAAATCTTTTTTTTTTTTTTTTAATGTTAGGAAGAGAAGAGTATACTAATGACAGAAAAAGGAGCATTTTCTAAATCACCACTTGGTACAAAGCTTCGTCCTCACCAGCTCAGTATTGGGCCTTGCCTTTAGGACTAGGTGGCTCAAGAAAGTAGAAAAGTGCTCGTGAGATCCTGGTTTCTCTTTCCCTTTCAGTTTTCTCACTATGGAAAAATGAAGCTGAACTAAAACACAGCTCAGAATCTGGGGAGGCAGGATAACTCAGGGAGCAGCAGGTCAAATTCAGAGTTTGAAACTGGGAATGAGATCTGAAGATAGACTGGGACCCAGTGCCATGATCCACGGAGGACCGGTACCCTGGATTGGTTGGGGAGAGGCCAGAAAAGCCAAGGAGGGGAGAGCTGAAAAGTCCAAGGATGAGTGGAAACAGGGCTGCATACTGGTAATTCAAGGCAGAAGAACTGTTGCCTCTTAACACCATGCAGTTCTTCCCAGGAAAGCAAGGTGGGAGATCGAAGACCCTGGCTGGCAACCAAAATAAAATAAGTTACTCTTCAAAATCATAAGGTCAGAGCAAAGCAGAGGGTCAAGAAACCAGGAAGCTAGTTTAGCCAGGGACAGGTGTGCAGAAAACTCAACAACTCACATGGAACAGTGTGTAAAACCCAAAGTAGCCGGTCTGGAAGGTCGGCAGAAAGGACCTGATGACAATGACCAACCTTTCTTGTGCCTCTGTTCCTAGATCAAGTACTAAACATGAGGTATCAAGAAGAGAGAACAGCAGGTAATTATCTGTGACATTTTACCTCACCTTAGCCCTGTGAGGGTTAAGAGTGCCAATGAACACCACTAGGGATAATTAGTGGCAAGAGCCAGACTGAACTGTATCAGATGTTACCTGGCTTCTTTTGAGGCTCTATATATATCCAAAAATGAAATAAAGATAAATACTTGGTGTGACAAAACACAATGAAAAAGATTATAACATAAATCAACTATGTATCTAAATTAAATAAACAAAGCCAACTATAAGTGTTTCATTATCATTCAAACGAAATAAAGGGGGGGTGTGCCTGGGTAGCTCAGTCAATTAAGCCTCTGACTCTTGACTTTGGCTCAGGTCATGATCTTGGGGTCATGAGATTAAACGAGGATGGGCTCTACACTCAGCGGGGAGTCTGCTTGAGATGCCCTCTCTCTCCCTCTGCCCCCCCAACTCTCTCTCTCTAAATAAATAAGTGAAATCTTAAAAAATTAAGAAAGAAAATAAAGGAATATCTTTCATGCTTCCAGATCTTTCTCAATAGTTCATTTACTGGAATAGCTTGGGTCAAGCCCAAGTTCCTTTCTCTTTTGATCCATTGTCTTTTCCTGATCTGTTTCAGTGGCTCTCTTTACCATACTGCATAATGTCATCTTTTGAAGTATTACTGTCCTTGTTGCTATTCAAGTTGCCAAAGCCTGGGTTACCCACTGCAATTAGCCACCTGTCCAGTCTTTGTTATGACTGCAATTGATGGTCCTTACCGCACTTTCTTATATGTTCATTACATCTATCTTTTTTATTTTCACAATCATTTATTATGGTCATGTGACCCTTTTATCCAGAACTGTACTATAATCAGCAAAGAATAGAATATTGGAAGCAATGAGCGTGCCCTTAAAAGAGTACAGCATTAAAGCCAGGATAAGTCATCAAAAACCAGGTTTCCAACCCAAGTGAGCTGAAGAATTTGAGTGAAGAATTTGACCAGGCTTTGAGATTCAGCAATCGGAACAACTGATGAGTGACTTGATAGTGAAAATAACAAAACAATGGATTATGTCCTTTGGTTGCCATGTACTTTCTAATCTGGTACTAAATCCTATAAAGCAGACATCTTGTTCCTTGTATGCATGAGGAAACGGAGGTCTAAAGGGGTTCCATGACTTAATTTAGCTGTAAGAGGGCTGGGATTCAAACTCTGGTCCAATTGATTCCAAAGCTCAGCATTTCTCATCAATTCTATATTGGCCTGCATGACCAAGAGGTACAGAGAAGGAGACATACATGCAAGAATTCATGTAGCAGAGTTCAGGCACACTTGAAGGATTTTTTTTTCTTTTTTTGAGATTGTATACTCCCTTCATAGAAAAGTATATTTTAAGAGGAAAAATCAGAATGGATAGTCAAGATGTCCAGAGAGTGTTAAGATAAGAGAGGTATTCACTGGAAGCAGGGTAGGAGCCAGGAAGTAAGGGAGCCCAAAAGAGCTATACTAGGCTCTTAAGACTAGAGGCTAAATAACAAAGATCTTTAAATCAGACCATTTCTGTCCCTTTGGCCTAAACCAATCATGATAATCCTGTTTCTCCTTGCCTGGGATGGGTAATTCTATGATCCTCCCTTAGGGACGAATATGTGACCTAGTTTGGGCCAATGAAAACTTAAGGGAAATCTACTGGATTCGGGGCTTCTGCAAAGATTTTCCTGCCTGATACAAAGAAAGAAAATTCTGAAAAATCCTTCCACCCCTCCTCCCTTCCTGCTTGAGACACAGTCATAGAAATAAATGTGACATCTGGCCCTAGCAGCCATCTTGTGCCCATAAAGGAACCACAGAGAAGTAAAAGCACCCTAGGAAATAACAATATTTTGAACTTTGTACATCCTCTGTCCATGGTTGATAGTTTGAAAAGTACTTTTATATACCTAATCTCATTTAATGCTTAAATGATCCTGTGAGCTTGTTACTATATGTGCTCTGGAAGGATCTAAAATCTGTAGATTTCCCTAAAACGACAGCCAGAAGATGGAAATAAAATCATGCAATGTTCACAGCTGGTTTTCTTACCAGTCCTCTTTAGTGATCTGAAATCCTTTCCAGGGTTGCCTGATGGGAACTCCCGAAAGAGACCTCAGACTTCAGGTCCCCAGGATGTCACAAGGAAAATCAATTAATGATCTAAAGCACAGGTTTGAGTTTTGTTCGGAAAAGAATGCTGGAATGATTAAAGGTTAGGCAAAACTATAAAGGGTACATACCCAAGCACTTGTTGACACAATTTAGGGGCCAATTACTGAGGAAATGCCAAAGTCTCCAAGCCAGTTCAGAAACTAGTTAGAGTGCAGACCCTGATGATCATTTCTCAGAGAGGTTTTATTATCATTTATTTGGAAAAATTTCACCATATTGTTTCAAGGCAAATTCACCACAGCTTTAAATCACGTATGCCCATATTTCCACCTTTCTGGTACAAATAATTTCATTCTGTTAAGTCTTAAAGTTAAAAAGTTGACCAAGGTGCTAACCATTGTACATAATCAACTGCTATAAAGTAACACTGACCTAAAAACAGTAGCAACTGTAATAAAAAAAAAGAAGAAGAAGAAGAAGAAGAAGGTGGGATACAGGTAAAAGATCCTTATTCAGGGGTTATTGTGTACCAGAAACTATATACAACATAATCTAACTTGACTCTCCCAAAATCCCTGTGAGATAAGATTATCAGTAATCTATAAAAGTGAATAGCTTACAAATTTAATAAAACCAGTTTTCAGTGTACTTTAGGTCAGAATTATCATCCTGAATTATTAGACTCTCTGTATATGGAAACGAAACATGCCAACAATTCAGTTAATTCAATTTTTAAAATTGAGTCAAATAACCCTGTTTTACTCCTTGCTTAAAAGAAACCTACTTGCCGAATAACTAAATTTAAAAAAAAAATCTTTTAGTTAATTATTTTGAGATTGTACAGTCACCTCATTTGAAAGGATCTCAAACAAGCTGGTTAAATGTATTTGGTTTGGGGGCATCCGATGTAATTATCCTCTTACTTCATACTTGATGAGAGCAGTTTATATGAGTTACCTTATTAATTTATCTCAAAATCCTAGGAGGTATGAATTATTCACGTTTTACAAATGAGAAAAAAAGTCCAGAAAGGTTAGCTTGATGCCAAGATTATGGAGGGGAAAAAAAAAAATGGCAAAAGCAGGACCTAAGTCTGGCTCCAAAGCCCTTCTAGATCTACTACTACTACTAGTACTACTGATACTGGTACTGGTAGTACTGGTAGTACTGGTAGTAGTACTGTTACTACTGTAACAGATGATGGGAAGAAATGCTTTTGAATTTATGACTACAAAAATCAATTGCTTCACTGGGTGTAGGATCTGTTAGACAATTTTTCTCAAAGGAGAATTTTCTGTATTTCCTACCTTTCTCCTTGAGGAAGTTGGAGAAGGAGCAAAGGAAAAAGTACTGGTCTTTCCAAGTGATGCTGGAAGAATCATGCTCTCTCTGAGTGTATCACATGTCCACACTGATAGCCTCCTTTTGATTTTTTTTTAAGATTTTATTTATTTATTTGACAGACAGAGATCACAAGTAGGCAGAGAGAGAGGAGGAAGCAGGCTCCCTGCTGAGCAGAGAGCCCAATGCGGGGCTCCATCCCAGGACCCTAGGATCATGACCTGAGCTGAAGGCAGAGGCTTTAACCCACTGAGCCACCCAGGCGCCCCCTCCTTTTGATTTTTAAAGTTCAGCTCTCAAGTCCTGTTTCTATGTTCTGTAAGTGCTTAACTGTCAATAGAAAGACTTATGTGCCTACTAGTCTCCTCCCTGTCCACTCCCCCCTCCCAAATCAAACTTTGCATCATTATTTAAATAGGCAGATGCGGGCAGACACAGTCTTAATCAACTTGCATGTTAATTTTAATAAAAATAAAATTATTTGATAGGCTTTGGATTAAGACGAGTTTGAATCTTATTCTGCCTCTTAATGACTGAAACTTTGGCACAAAGTTATTTCTCTGATCCTCAATTTTTTTATCCAGAGTGTTTCTCAAACTCTATTTTTTAAACATCGAATCCATTTGAGGAAAAATACTTTTGTAAAATACCTTAAAATGAATTACCAGGAAAATGAAATAGAAAACATAAACATATGAAATATATACTCATTTGTTTTTGATTATTAGATTCAACAGGTAAAACATTGCTTTAGCTGTTAAAAGTTTCTAAACACCTACTCTCAATTTCTCATCCCACTGAGGCCTGGAAAGAGTTAACAGCCTGCCATCAGTCCAGAAAGTCCATTTCAAATCACACTGATCTTTAAAATTAGGGACAAAAATATCTTTAATCACTGAAGGTTGTTGCTAGAATTCAATGCAGATAGAAAAGTGCCTAGCAAGTACAAACATAAGGAAATTCTCGTCTCTGCCATAAAATTAAACACCAGACCTCTAAAGAAACAACACCAGGTTGAGAATATCCTGGCCTAAGTGAGTGAGATAAAGCCCCTGACTAAGGGCCCTTGACCTTGTCCCCAACTTGACCTTCCCATTGGTTTTTCTCTCTCTCACTAGGTATTCCCTTCCTGCTGCCGCCATGATACTGGCCTTAGGGTGGAATGAAATTCCTTCCCATTCCAAGTCAGAAACAGAGTACATGGGCTAACAACAACTGAGTTTACAAAGTATCAAGTCTGGTCCCAATCCCACTTGTCTGATGTGTGGTTCCTTAGCTCTATGGGATAGAGGTCCTTGAGTCAGATTGGTGACCACCCAGCTTTGTTGTTTGTCTTTGGCAAGTTATGTAATGATAACTGTGGGCTTCAAATGCCTCATGTATAGAATGGGGAAAAGATAATACCTACCTGTTGGGCTCACATGAAGACTGAATGAGCTAATTCATATCAAGAACTGAGTATAGCACCTGGGACAAAATTGCAATCTGCTCGATAAAGTGTCACACGCCATCATCATCATCGTTGTCACATGGAAAACCCTGAACCCTTCACATCTCAGCTCCTGGAAAGTCCCCACAAAGCAGAAGTCATTCTGAATGGACCCTAGAGAAACACTCTCCTAGGAGAGATCCCGTCATAGCACCTACCTATGACCCTTACTCTTAGATTTCATTTCCACTTGAGGAGATACTCCTTTTCTTTGAGTGATTGGTAAGGAAATGAGCCAACCTTTTCAGGGAGACTCCTTCCCCTTCTTTCCTAGCTGTGGTTTACCTATACAGGGCTACAGCCTATCTTAATGCAAATCTTTCCTGTGGCTTTCACATAGTATGCAGTGCAACTTACAATAGGTTTTGATATCCAGAAACTATTTCCTAACTGTGGGTTTTGTATCTATTATCTAGTGCCACAGTAACACTCGTGCCTCTGAGAGGTGTGCTCAGAAGCTTTGCTGCTCCTGGCCCCGCTAAGTAATTCTGCTGCTCTTGGTTGGACTTGCAAATGTGTGGGGAGGATCATCTGGTCGTTGACTCATCTAGGATAGTCTCTGTTGGGGTAACGGGTGTTTTGCCTGGGTCTCATCCACCAGCAGGCTAATGCAGACATGTTCTCAGGGCTAGGGAAGAACATGAGAATAAAGGGGAACTGAAACACTTCTCAGGTCTCTACTTGCAACACATTTGTTGTTTGTGACCAAAGCAGGTCAGAGAGCTAAGTCCAGAGTAGTGGTAAAACAGTGCTTGATGTAACAGGGTGCTAGGCAAGGGTAATGTGCTCATTAAGTGCTTGTTTTGCCTTCCATTTCCTTATACTCCTGTCCAATCGGATCAGGAAAAACACTTGCTGATTCGTATTATCAACTCAGGCCCCTCTGCCAAGCCAAGATTTTATTGAATATACACTCTAAGATTTGGTTTGTTTGTTTGTTTTAACATAATCTGTAGGGTACTTTTCTTTCTTTTCCCCACTAGGCAGGAAAGTAACAAAAGAAAACATTCATTTTTAATAATAGATATCTGGACATTTCAGGTCATAATCCCTAGGATGACTTATAGCTTCTATTGGGACCAGGCTTCATCCCATGGAATTATGCTAGTCTCAACAAATGAATTTCACACACAAGGAATAATACTCAAATAGCTACTTATTAGAGTTGAATGCTTTTCTCATAACTTACAAAATATAAAATGAGCTCTCCTACTGGAGGTAGACTCTAGGGAGATTTCCTGTGTTAGTTATTTGATATTTTCCTCTCAAAAAAAAAAAAAAAAAACAACTACTGTATTTCCTAACAAAGCCCAGGATTACTATTGCCATTTTTTGAGGAGGAAGATTCTTTTCACTTGCGTGAAATTTCTTAGATGAGGTCTTGGTCAAAGGGAAATAATGAAGTCCTCTTATTATCAGTTAACTCTCCAATTAGTGACTTTATGGGAGGGTTCCTGGACAGCAGCAATGATTTCAGAATGAACCCTTACACTTTAAGAGCAAAATCATGAGTCCCTGGCCATAAAGGAGCTACTTGGGCATATGTGCACGGAGGGAGGGTGGGGCAATGACAAGGGGCAGAGTCCTTGTCCACAGTCTAGCTCCCAGTTGCTTTTGGCCCATCATTTGTGCTAAACAAGGTCAGGTGGATAATTCATCACAAAGATGTATGAAGGTGTATAACGGCGGGATCCTGGCGTTGCATAGAGTCCCTACCACTCTTCCCCATACTTGTCACTGACTCACATCCTCACACAAAATTTGGACTCTGAGGTCAGACAGCCTTGGGTTAGTATTTTAACCAGACCATTTACAAACTCTGTTACCTTGAGTCACAGAGTTTCTGCGAACTTGAGGTCATTCACTCGTAAACTAAGAATATATTTCTTACCTGTCTGGTGATACCTGACATACAGGAAGTCACTAAATAGGACTTTCCTACCACTCCCACTACATCTCCTGGCCCTCTCTTTCTGTTCCAACCTCCTTGTCCCAGCTTTACCTCAAGCCTCACAGACATTGCTGATCCCAGGAAGAGAGAGACACTAACAGTAGCTAGGTCTTGAATTTGATGCTTCAAGTTTCTATCTCCATTTCTAAAGAAAAGCAGAAATATGCTTGAAGTGAAGAGACACCTGAAGAAAGGAAGAGGGAGCAGAGAGTTTCATCTTGTGGAGAGGGAGAAGTGTGGAATTTTTCATTTTTCACAGGCTGGAGACCCAGGCTTTCCAAGGAGCAAGGGAGCGAGACTGACGTTACTTTGATTTTCATGGAAATTATGATTTGACTTTGATCTTGAGAGAATGTCACTGAGCCAAATGTTGAGATTTAGGTTTTGGGGGGAGGGATTTGGGGGAAAGTGTGGAGGCTGTGAGAAAGAAGAGATGAAAAAAAGATTTCATTCGGCGAGGAACGTGTGTGTGTGTGTGTGTGTGGGTGTGTGTGTGGGTGTAACCATGTGGTGGGAGAGGGTGGGGAGGGTGGATTCAGGAACAGGGAATTCCCTTTTCTTTTCTGCCATAAGGAATTCAGGTTTAAAGCAGGAAAAGTCTTAAAAGAAGCTGAAAGAATACTGTACTTAATTCCCTCAGTTCCCTGCTAGTTAAAAACACAGGAAAGAAACATGGAACTGAAGAATGTCAAGTAAAACAAGCTCTGTAAACCTTTTATTATCATATTTGTGGTTTCTGGGGTATGACTTTAATACCATCTTTTAAGATGTTGCTCACTTAAAGCAATTGTGTTTAATTGCAAATTAAATAAAAAACACCTCCCAAGTATTTCTTTTCTCCCTTTAATTAATTTTCCATTTAAGTATATGATCTCTGGGCTGAAGAAACTCATGCCCTGAGAGGAATGCATACTTTTAAGTATTTGCATGCTTGAAGAGATCTATTAATTATGTAAAATAACATAAAGATAAAAAGCAGTGCATTGTAGGAGCAGGGATCCCTGCAAAAGTCCTGGGTCCCAGTTGGTCACAACAGGCTGTGTGACCTTGGATGAAGTCTTTGACTTCTCTGAGCTTTAACTCCTTCATGTGAGTTGCATCAAGTGTAAAGGTCCTTTCAGCTCTCAAAGTTCTTATCATAACCAGTCTTTTTTTTTTTTTTAAAGATTTTATTTATTTATTAGTTAGAGAGAGAGAGCACAGGTAGACAGAGGCAGAGGGAGAAGCAGGCTCCCTGCCGAGCAAGGAGCCGGACGTGGGACTCGATCCCAGAACGCTGGGATCATGACCCGAGCCGAAGGCAGCCGCTCAACCAACTGAGCCACCCAGGCGTCCCTTATCATAACCAGTCTTAAGGTGACTATAACCCCTACGCAAAGTTAATATGACATATGAGAAAACCATCCACTTCTTAGAGACTGTGGAGCTTAATTGCAATAACAAATTATCCAAAATGCAGTGTCCTCACCTATAAAATGGAAATTACGGTAGCATCTCTCCTTTTAGACTTGTTTTGAGGTTTACGTGAGAAAATGTGAAGAGCTTAGCATAGCGACTGGCACTTAGGAAGAGCCACAGAGAGGCTAAGTGATTTGCTCAATGCCACACAGATTCCATAGTTCACCTTCTCCTTACCGAAGTTGAAAACTGACACTGCCCCTAACATATCTGGAAAAAACAACAACAACAACAGAAAATCACTGCTATTCTAGCCTTTTTGGTTTTTCACGGATGCTCAGAAAGCTGGCTGATTAAGTAATGCATAAGCCTGACTTAGCCCCCAAAGTCCCATGCCTGGATCTAGCAGTTTCTTCCCACCTTGTGCTAATGAACATGAAAAAGAAGATCTCAACATTTGTCTAATGATGTTAACTAATGCTGCCCCCTGCATGGTGATTATGAGTGGAGCTGTGCTGTGGCTTCAGCAAGCAGGTGGTAGAAATTCTTAATGAAGATTGCATACAGATGATAGCATTTTGGTGTATTTTACAGTGAAATCTGTCAAGGGTTCAAAACCTTTTCCAATTGACTCCCTTATCCTCAACACAAATAGGGGGGCTTGATGTAAAGAACTACAAGCATGGCATGAACTAAATAGAAATTGCACTAGAGCTATCCCCATGTTTGATGCCCGATTCAGAATGCTAATGATAAAAGCTCCTGGATTGCTTTTTATGAAAGGAAATCTACTAGAGGCAAAATAGGGACTTAGAAGACCAAACCTAACTAAATCTACTGGGGTCCGGGGTGACATTTTTTGTACTGGGGAAAGAAAAGTTAGCTAAGAATTAGGAGGTATATGCACCTCGTTGTATGTGCAAGTGAACAAGTGAATTTCAAGGACTGGATGTGCTTAAGAAAGAAAGAAAGTAGTGAATTGCTTCCCAGACTGAGAGGAGAACTTTATTCATGCTAACGCTGGCAGATGAACTATTATTGAAAAATGGTTTAATAACAGTGGAACAACCTAGGATTTATTCCAGGGAAATAGAATAAAGAGGAAAACTTCTTATTCTGTTCTGCTTTGTATGCTTCACAAGGTCATGCTAAGTGTAGATGTTAATTTTTTTCACCTATGGCTTCAGCAAGTATATTCAAATTCAATTAGATATATATTTGCTAAATATGAACACCAGGCAAGTAGAAATGATCAGAAACCTACCTCATCATTTTGGGGGAAAATTTCCAGGCTTAAGAAGAAAACGTTGCCTCATGGTAGTTCAAAAGCCTTAAGATTTTTGCTTATGGTCCTTTCTGTTCAGCTTTTTCTTGGTATTTTCTTCTACTAATTCAATTGCTTGAGAGCAAAGAATTTGTATTCGAAATTCTAAATTCTCAGCAATCACACTGAGACACCACCATTTTGTTAGTTGGCAGACCTACTTTGTTTTATTTTAGGAATTTCTTTTTAACCACAGTCCCATATTTTCCTGTGTTTACTTTTCCCTATAAAATGTTTAACCTATATCTCATTTTCCAGGACAGTGAGTTGATAGTGATGTGTTAGTGAAGATGGCCTTCCAATGTGATAGATTATGCCCAACCCAATTAATGGCTCTGAAGATGCTGAAATGGTCTTTGCATTCATTCTTAATCATTGAACAAGGCTGCCTTTTCATTTGAAGCAAAAGAAGTTAATTTATACACCGTTATTATATGCACACAAATACTATTATCGGCATGCACACACAGGGGTCCAACTCTATTCTTAATTATTCATGCTAGTGGAAGGGAGCCAGGGACAATGCAGAGCTGTACGCAACCCAAAACCCCGAAATATTTTAGTGTAGAATGTCCTGCTTGACTTTCCTTTAGAACCAGAGAATTTACCAAAATGACACAAGAACATTTAAGCATTTAATGGGCACCTGCTGTATTCAGGGGACCTTATGAGGTATGAAAAGAGTACCTGCTAAATAATTTGCTGAGTGATCAAGTCACTCAAAAGGAGGAATATAAACTTACACTGGACAGGCTATCTAGAGAGAAAAAGGCAATAATGGATCAACTCATACCAAGGAATTGCCAGAAAAAAATGATGGTGGTGAGGCAGGGAAATACAAAGCAAGCTTTTTGTCTTGACTCCAGAATTGAAGGGACTAGTGGCTATAGTTTTAAGGAATGGACAAGCAAGCATTCCAGGTCTCCAGAAAACTGCAGAGAGAAAAGCCCAAGTCAAGTCACCACTTTCTGGTTCAGGAGGAGTTGTGGTAAGTGACTTGCCAGATCACAGTGTGTCAGCAGCAGAGCAGAGGCTAAAATTCCTGTTTTCTGATCCTTCATTCAGTAAAGGGATAGGATCCTGGTCTCCTATGATTGGATTAAGTTGCATTCCTCCATGGAACCATTTTAATAGCTATTTTGACTACAGTCACACCAGAAACAACAGGTTAAATCATTTTCACTTACTTGAGTAACTGGGTTTAAAACTATAGCCACAAAGTCAGCCAATGTTCCAGTCACACTCAACAATTTGCTCTTCATCACCTTCCCCTGGCATTCTTTCCTTGAGAGCTGGAAGTCAGCTGGAATGTATCAATATGATGGTACAAGTTGTTAAAAAAATTTTTTTTGACAGGAAGTAGGATTTATCGGTGGGTATGAATAAGAAGGGAGTAGTGCTGATGTTCCCATGAATGCATAGCCTGCCATTTGTCCAGAGGGTCATGACTCAGGATACATTTGACCCCATAGCCACTAGGGCTAAGCCATCTTTCAGCCACCTTGTCTCCAAATTCATCCACATTAAATTTAGGAAAGCTCCACTTCTTGGAAACGTGGATCTTCTGGCAATCAAGGAACTTGAACTTGGCCCTGCAGGGAGCCTCAATCACATGCTCCTTGTTCTGCAGGTAGGTACAGATGGACATGATGACTTGGCCAACATGGACGCTGGCCACTGCACCCTAGGGCTTTCCACAGGCACCCCACATACCTGTTTGGAGACTAGACTGGAGTATGGGGTCCAACATCAATGTCCACTGGAAAGGCTATCTCCAAGGTTCCTTGGGGCAACCCATTCAATCAGCAGGTTGCATACACTATCAAGGAAGTTACTGTTTGCAGCCATTATACACTAGGCACCCATGGAGAAAGAGCACAAGTTATTAAAATAGAGAACATTTTTGTTCCAATTGGGAAATAGTCACATCTTTGATGGCCCAAATGCTCTTAACAACCTCAAAATCCACTTAGACATCTCCTTAGTCTCCATTATTCGGCAACTAAAGGGGACGAGTCAGAACCCTTGAAGACCCTGCTGGGGCACCACAGCCAGCATCTGTTCTGATTGGCTGGTGCTGGTGCCACCGTTCCCTCTGGCTGGTCCAGCGCTTATTCTGATGAGTCAGTACCACGGGTGTGCCAGTGGTTAAGAACTGTATTAGTCCTACATTTTCCCTTCCTTGCTTTTGTTCACATGGTTCCTTCTGCCTTGAATGATCTCTTTTCACCGATTCACCTTGTACGCCAGGTTGGCACAGGGAACTAGCTTCCACAGCTGTGGGGGTTGGTGAGGCATTCTCTAGAAGGCTGTCATCTGAGACTGGAGCTTAAATCCATGTGGCTGGCAGCCCAGGCACAAGGAACGATCAAAACTTGTCTGCTCTTGCCTCTCACCTTGGTGAGGAGAGTATTCCTCAGAAGCTAAAGCCCTTCATCACAGAGCTAAGCATACATGGCTGCCCCAGAAGTCAGAAAAGCTAAGGGAGGATGCAGGGCAAAGTAGAGCGATTACAGGCTTGGCTGCTGCTTCACACCAACAAGCTAAGTTAGCAGATCAGCAGTGACGTGTGTGCATTACAAAATGGCTGCTGCTTCCCTTCTGCCATCAGGGAGAATCTATCTCCCTTGTTCCTTACCCTAAACAGAAACACAGAAGAATGGGAATTCTGGGGAATGTAGGTCAGCCTAACCAAGTTAACACATGACAAAGCCCTCACACCTTGGTATCAAGGCTTAGGTCAAGTGCCATCTCCTACCTATATCCCCCTTTCTTCTGGCCAAGCTGGAAGTTCTCATTCCCTCCTCTGAGTCCTGAAAGCCCTCTAGCAAAACCACATGGTAGCATTTCACATGCTTCCAGCATTTTCACTGTTAGTCTGCCCATAGTATTTCCCCGAGACTGGAGCCTCCAGAATGTGAGGATCTGAAGGTAGTTACACTGCCTGACACATAGCAAGTAGTTCATAAACATTCACGGGATGAATGAGAGAATGAATTAATGAATAATGAACTGACTGGACGCTGAGATGCTGTGGGAAGCAAGATTCAAGGGCGTTGTATTCATGACCTATTCCCACCTACCCGATTCCTCAGAACTTAGCAGCCTGACACAACAGTTAACCGTCTCACAGTTTCTGCGAGTCATGAAGCCAGGAACAGCTTCGCTGGGTCACTGGGGCTCAGGGTCTCTGGTAAAGTCATAGTCAAACTATTGGCCATGCTGTGGTCATTTGAAGGGGCTGACGGATCAGCTTCTGGTCTCACCTCTGTGACTACTGACAGGAGGGATTTTCTTCCTCATCACATGGGCCTCTCCATGGGGCTACCACAACTTGGTGAGCAGCTTCTCCCAGAGCAAGGGATCCAGAAGAGAGAAGAGATGCCACACTGCCTTTATGACCTATTCTGAGTCATACGTTGTGATTTCTACCTTATCCTCTTAGCTAGCAGTGAGTCAGTACAGCCTACACTCAGCAAGAGGAGTGTTTACACAGAGCATGAATACCATGAGGTTTTCATCATTAGAGGCCATCTTAAAGGCCGCCTCACACAAGTGAGGAAAAAGGAAGGCTTTAAGCAGGAGACCATGCGATAACGTTCTTTAGCTGAACTCAAAAAAGTTAAACTCATTCCCCACTACTTGGTGTGTAGAGTCATGTTTTTTCCCCCCTTTATTTATTTTTTTGGTAAAGTCTACTCAAACTGAAAATAGGCCTTTAATGTCAAGCCAAAGATTGGATTTTGTGGAAATACTTTCAAAGGAGAACAAGGAGAAGGAATCCAATTTGGATCTAACCTTTCTTTACAAAAATGATTTCCTTTGCTGCAGCCAAGTTTATTTGGCTTCTAGAGAATACTGATGAGCAAAGTAAACAGCAGTTTTCACAAACACACACACACACACACACACACACACACACACACACAGAATCCTGAGTTTGTCCCATCAAAAAATCTTGTAACCTAGTCTAGAGGAATTGAGGACAATAATAGATCTGTTTGTCGAACAGCTAATACAGCCAATAACTTATTGAGCACTCCCTAAGCACCAGGGATTGTGGTAAGGGCTTTACATGTATTATTATACCTAATTCTCAAACAAATCATATGAGGTAAGTATTACTATTTCTCCCAATTTTTTAGAGGCGAGTAAGTGAAGCTTAGAGAGAAAACATGATTTAGAAGTTTAGAGACATTACCTAACTAAGCTCAAACAGCTGGCTAGTGCCAGGGCCAGAACTCCATTTTTTTTTTTTTTAAGGTATGCTCTACGCCCATCCTGGAGCCCAAAGTGGGACTTGAACTCATGACCCTGAGATCCAGACCTGAGCTGAGATCAAAGATCAGACACTTGACTGACTGAGCCACCCAGGCGCCCTGGCACTCTTCATTCTTGAATGCCTCATCACACTGCTATCATCATACTTCTGTGAGATACTAGGTGTAAGGGTAGGTGCCTACATTCACCACTTGCTATTCTCAAAAACCCTTTGAGGTAGGTATTATTGTCCCCATTTTGTGGATGAGAAACTCAAGTTCAAAGAAGAGGTCCCTTGCTTTAGCCCACGCAGTTAACATATAGCAGCCTGGGATTCAAGCCCCACTGCTGTGTGAATCAAGTCCATGTGCCTTCTATCACCTTTACCACCTTCTAGCTCAGTGGTTTTCAAACTGCAGATCAGAACCTACGAGTGTGTGGTCATTGTGGAGTCATGGTGGAGTCATTGTGTCCCAGCCAGCACTGAAAATACGGGCATAGATATTTTTAATGTTTTGAGGAACCTCCATACTCTTTACCAGGGCTTGCACCAATTTACATTCCCACCAAGAGTGTACGAGGGCTCCTCTTTCTTCACAGCCTCCCCAATACTTGTGATATTTCATCTTTGATTCTAGGTATTGTGACATGTGTACTGTGAGATCTCATCATTTTCTGATGGTTCATAATGTTGAGTGTCTTTTCATGTGTCTGTTGGCCATCTGTATGTCTTTTTTGGAAAAATGTCTGTTCAGGTCCTCTGTCCATTTCTAATCAGATTATGTGGTTGTTTTTCACATTAAGTTGTGTAAATTATGTATTTTGGATATTAACCCCTTATTTGATATATCTTTGCAAATATCTTCTCCCATTCAGTAGGCTTTTTGTTTCGTCTCTAGTTTCCATTGCTGTACAGAAGCTTTTTATTGTGATGTAGTCCCAACAGTTTAGTCTTGCTTTTGTTTCCCTTGCCTTAGGAGACATAACTGGAAAAATGTTGCTATAGCTGATGTCAAAGAAATTGCTTCCTGTGTTCTCTTCTAGGAGTTTCATGACTTCAGGTCTCACATTTAGGTCTTTCATCCATTTTGAGTTTATTTTTGTGTATGGTGTAATAAAGTAAAACAGAATCGAGCTTCCTTAAAAATTTAAAATTAGATATATCAGGGTGCCTGGGTGGCTCAGTTGGTTAAGCGTCTGCCTGGGGCTCAGGTCATGATTCCAGGGTCCTGGGATCGAGCTCCGAGTCAGACTCCCTGCTCAGCGGGGAGCCTGTTTCTCCCTCTCTGTCTTCCACTCCCCCTACTTGTGCTTTCTCTCTCTCTCTCTCAAAAAATACATAAAATCTAAAAAAATAGAGGTACCTTTATGATCTAGTAATTCCACTATGGGATATTTACCCAAAGAAAACAAAAACACTAATCTGAAAAGATCTATGCATCCCTATGTTTATTGCAGCATTATCTACAATAGATAAGATATGGAAGCAACTCAAGTGTCTACTGGCAGATGAATGGATAAAGAAGATGTGGCACACACACACACACACACACACACACACACACACACACAGAGGAATATTATGCAGCCATAAAAAGAATGAAATCTTGTCATTTGCAACAATATACATAGGCCTAGACGGTATAATGCTAAGTGAAATAAGTCAGACAGATAAATACCATAGGATTTTTCTCATTATGTGGAATTTAAAAAAGCAAAACAAATGAATACACAAGGAAGAAGCAGATCAGACAGAGAACAAACTGATGGTTGCCAGAGAGGAGGCAACTGGAGGGGGCGGGGAGATGGGAAAAAATAGGTGAAGGGGAGTGGGACACACAGGCTTCCAGTTACAGAAGGACTATGTCACAGGGATAAAAGTTACAGCCTGGGGAACAGAGTCAATGGTGTTGTGATGCTGTTGCATGGTGACCGAGGGCGAGCCCAGCATAGTGAACAGAGTGGTTGAACCACTATTGTACACATGAAACTAATGCAACATTGTTTGCCAACTATACTCAAAACAGTACTGGAAGGAGAAAGGAGAAGAAAAAGGAATGAAAATATTAGTACACCTCACACATAGTAACAGTAAGCATTGATAAATGAAAGTTGTATTTCAGTTATGTACTTATGGATGTGTGTGTGTTTGTGCCTATGTATGACGGTGTGTATGATTATGAGTGAGTGTGCACGTCTGACTTTGGTTGCATCAAAAAGTATTGGAAAGCCTCTGCCCTAGTCACCCCCCCTTTTTAAAAAAGATTTTACTTATTTTTTTGCGAGAGCGTAAGAGAACAAGCAGGGAGAGAGGCAGAGGGAGAAGCAGGCTCCCTGTTGAGCAGAGGTCCTGACACAGGGCTCAATCCCAGGACCCTGAGATCACGACCCTAGGAGAAGTCAGACGCTTAACCCACTGAGCCACCCAGGTGCCCCTCCATCTATTCTTAAGGTCACTGCCAACAGGTAAGTGTTCAGGTTTTAATGACAGCATACCCTTTGTACACACTTTCCTCTGGCCCTAAGCACCTAGAAAAAGGTAATTACAATTCTTGATCCACATCCTGGTGCCCTTTCTACTCAAATAAAATTATTAAAGACAACTATATGCAATCAGTTAACTTGATCTCAATGTACCAGCTGTGTGACCTTTGCCAAGTGACTTGACCTTTCTGTAGGTAGACTCTCTGAATTTTACTTTTCCCATCTTTAAAGTTGGGTAATTACATGCTCGCTTACGTTAATTGCCTGAGATAACGGGAACTTCTCAGCATAGCGCCTGACACAACAATCATTAAATGAGCACCAGCTATTAAGTTACCTACATAACCTGGAGGAATCTTAATTCCTAGTCTCACGTTTAAGGAAATAAAAGGGTAAGGAGGGAAATGTATTCTTTTCCAGGCTTGATGCCTCCAACCCCATGACAACAAATTAACATAAGTAGGTCTGCATCCTTTTAGTTCATTTATTTAGCAAATACTTATCGAATGCCTACTGTGTGCCAGAGACTGGACTCACTGACCATAACATGAGAGTTTTTAAAGGTGAAATCCAAATGTATAGATTCTTCTTAAAGTTGAGGTGTATTAGAAGAGCAGAGTGATAAATCACTTTGGCACCTTATTTTATGATTGTGGACAAGAGTGATCATCACTGAACTCTTACATGTAAGCTCTGTCAAATGAACTTGAGCAATAATAGCCTCATTTTTTAAAGCTATGTCCACATGGCATCTGATTGATTGAATCTGAGGTCCTCACTTTCCATTTTTATAGCTTAGTCCCTTCTCTCTACATGCCACAATCAGGAGGATTGATTTTCCTTGTACATTGTCTTTTCTTCTCTCCAATTCCCAGGTCCCTCTTTTTCTCTTCTATACCTTCCCCTGATCACTGACTCTCCTCTTACGTTCTGACAATTATCTCCAGCCCTGAGCTATGGGACCCACATTTTTTCCTGTACACATTTCCAATGAGAGGCAGATTAGCAAGAATCAAAGTGTGAGTCTTAGGGGAAAAGAGCCACAGGGAAAGGATTCTGGCTTCTGGCTTCTAATTCTTTGCCACACACCTTTGCTTTGGAGGCAGGAAGCTCACCACACAAAAATTGCCTTTCCAGGCTTAAGGTGAATGTGTAGGGCTTACCACTCCTTCCCAAAGGCTCACAGAAAAAAGCAGAGCCTGGAAACTGTTGGTTGATTTTCACTGAACACAAAAATGATGATATTTTAGCCTATATTTCTATTAGAAAGTCACAAGCAGTAATGTCTACACTCATGTGCCCTTTTAACCTTGACAAAGTATTTTCACCCACATTTCCTTTTATTTCACACACTTACCTGATGCCTCCAGGGCCTTATAAAGCCAATGAGCATAAGGATTATTTGATGTTCCAAGAGACCTCTCCACGAAGTAAACAAAACAAGTATTTTATCCTTATTTTTCAGATAAGGAAATTGAAGCTTAGAGAGATCGTGTCTTGCCCAATGTCACTTTAGCTTCTGAAGGGCAGGGTTAATACTGGAGTCTGACACCTGGGGCACCAGCCCTTACTGATCAGTGCCTGAGGCTCAGACACATTCAGCACACAGTTCACCATCATGGGGTACAGCTGCACCACTTGCAAGAGATGTGGGTCTCAGAAGTCCTTAGTGAGAGAGCTCAGGCCTCAGGCATCTCCAAAATGGTGGAGAAATAGCCACCTCTGGGCAGACTTTTCAGGGAAGCTTTGCTAATTTGCAGCAGCTGGACAATGTCCCTTGTTAATATCTGTCAGCATGGTGGCCACATCATTTCACTATGGGGACATGGACTCAGCTCCAGAAGTCTGTCTAGTTAAAGCACTGGGATTCCAGTCTCCCAACGGCTTTGAGAGAACTTATAGGACTGGCTCTTGAGCCTAGTGGGCTTCTAGGCAAGATGTTCTTCCCCCAGTCAGGCAAGAACCCTATACCATGACTTCTCTTCCATCATCACAGGCAGCGTCCTTGAAAGCCAGGGAATCCAGAGCTCAAGGATCAGGACCTTGAACAAGATGGACTAAGAAGAGGCTAGTATGCCCTTCTCTGCTATGACTCTGTGGCACCAACAGTGCGAACAAGGTCCCAGTGATGAAGGCTTGAGCTACCCATGTCATCATGTCTCTGATCACAGGGCTAACCCAGAGGAGCATTCAGGAGCAAAAAGCAGGGCTCTCCCAACTGAGCCAGCCAGATGCCCCTGTACTGCTTTAAAGTCAGACTAAATAATCTTAGCAGTGATATGGGGGTGGGACTTCATGACCTACTTTCATAGCTTTTAAACTAAACAAGAACTTTGATCATTGCTTTTTAGGTAAATAATATTTGTATTGTTCCAAAACCTAGACTTTTTGATTCCCTTACTGCAGCCAATGCCCCTAAAAAGCATTGGCAAGTCATGGAGATGTTCAATCATTAGTTTCAACAGTTTTGGCCTTCTTGACCCTGTGCTTCTGTACAAAATAAGAGTTGGTTCCATTGAAGCCCAAGGAATCATTGCAAAATGATTCTTACAACCACAGGCTGATATAATATGGACTCTCTACAGGCACCTGGGTGGCTCGGGTTAAGTCTGACTTGATTTTGGCCAGGTCATGATCTCAGTGTCGTAAGAATGAGCTCCACGTTGGGCTCTGAACATACCATTGAATCTGCTTGAGATTCTCTCTCTCCTTCTCCCTCTGCCCCTGCACCCACAGCCTTCCGCTCACATTTACACTCTCTCAAATCAATCTTTTTAAAAAAATGGAATCTACAGAATCCCAAATAAGAGAGTGAAGAAGTCTGGTAGAAAATGCTGCTTTATTGCCTAACACATGCATAGTCCTGCTGAAGTTGCAAAAAGCAATGATTCCCAATCTTACTTGGAGGAAAAGACATGCCAATTTTCCCAGGACGCCCATGTTTAGGCCTAGTCTCCCAATATTTCTAAAATTTATATTAAATAGAAAGGACTTAGTTAAGCTAGGACAATTTTGTTAAAGAAGATTGGAGGAGTTACACTACCTAATTTCCAGATTTACCATAAAACTATAGTAATCAAGATACTGTGATATTGATGTAAGGAAAAACATTTAAATCAATAATCTGGAAATAAACCCTTTATTTAGAATCAATTAATTGTTAACAAATGTGTCAAGGCAATTCAATGGAAAAAGGATAGTCTTAAAAAAAAAAAAAAAAGATTTATTTGTTTGTAAAAGAGAGAGCAAGAGCACGTGAGCACCCATGAGCCAGGGGAGGGACAGAGGGAGAAGACAGAATTTCAAGCAGGCTCCACACCCAGTACAGAGCCTGAGGTGGGGTTCAAGTTCAGGATCTTGAGATCATGACCTGAGCCAAAATCAAGGCAGCTGCTTAATCAACTGAGTCACCCAGGCACCCCACGAATAATTTTTTTTTGAAAACTGTGATGGGTACTAAAAAATGAAAAAAAAAAAAAAAAAGAATCTTGACCTTTACACCCCACACATTACACAAAAATTAACCTAAACTGTCTATGTAAAAATTAACTCAAACTGTGTCATAGAACTAAATATAAGAATGAAAACTATTAAAATTCTAGGAAAAACATGAGATTAAAAAAAAAAAACCTTTGTGACACAGAGATTCCTAAATAGAATATAAAAACCTCAAACCATAAGAGGAACAAAAAAATGGCAAACTGGTAAGTTAGAAATGCTTCCCTGTCAAAAGACACTTAAAAAAATTAAAAGTTAAGTTACAGATTTAAAAAGAAAAAAATATATAAGAAAGTAACAGTGACAACTTAAAAACAACATAATTTTAAAGAAGTGAGCAGAAGATGTGGACACTTCCCAAAGAGTTATATGAATGAATTCCTAGGACAGTCAAGGCTCTCGATGAGAAAGTGATACTCCTGATGATACTCATCAAAGGCCTCAGGGAAGAGCCCTTCGCCTGCTCTTCAGCAATGAGTGAGCCTAATCCAGGAACTCGACTGGGGCCACCCATCCCACAAAGTAGTCATCTGACTTTGCTTTGGAATATAGGTTTCCTGTGGTCACAAAGTCCTTTACACAAAATCTTGTTGGCCCTAAACAGATTTTGCAATAAGCACAACCTCATAGGCCTTCGGAGGTTTTGATATATTTTTCACTTCCTCTTTTCATGGTGCTTAAATTTTCCAACCCAGTAATTAAGAAACACAGTCTGAACCACAACCTGATAATGAAACCCAAACTTGATAATCCCCATTTCCAGGTCATTCCTCTCTCTTCCACTAAAATATGAGCTTCATGAGGGCTGAATATTACCAGAGACCAAAGGGCTTTAACAAAACAGAAGTTTTTTTATAATAATGATGATGATGATGATGATCGTAAGCCTTACGTAGCACTGCATCAACCCATTCACCTATATGAACTGATACAGTACACACAACAACCCTCTCTGGGAGGTATTGTTAATATCCCCCCATGTACAGATTAAAAAACTGAGTCACAGAGAGTCTTAATGATTTGCCCAAGCTAACACAGCCAAATATGTCACGAATTGGATTTAAACTCAGGCTCTGGCCCCAAAATCTATGCTTTTAACTACTATACCCATGCTTCTCAACTTCTAATGTGTCTACAAATTGTTGAGAGTTTTTTTTCTTTTTAATGCAAATGATCACTCAACAGGCCTGAGGTGGAACCAGAGAGTCTTCATTTCTAACATGCTCCCCACTGCAGCTGCTGATCTGAACACACTCGGAGTCACAGGCACAGTGTGAAACCACCTTGCCTGTAAACAGCTAGTTTACACTGGGGAGCAGTCCAGAGGTGCGGGGTGGTTCCTTTCCATGAGGTGGTCTAAGGATCCAGGTGTCTTCTGGATCCTTAGGGATTGCCCGCATCTACACAGGTCAAAAATGAACCACCACAACCACACTGTGGTGTTTGGAAAGAGAGAGAAAGTGGAAAGCAATCAGCTTCCTTAAAGGCATGACCAGAAGCTAGAGTTAGTCACAGCGTCAACACCAAAGCTGCTAGGCAGGCTGGTCGATGTCATCTCCAGCTGGACAGCCACTCAGCTAAAACTCAGGAGGTCCTCTCACTAAAATACAACTTTTAGAATGGATGTGGATTATTGAGACAACTAACAGTCTCTGCCTCGGTGTACTGAAAAGCCTTCGAATGTTTCATCACCTCCTGTTTGGTTTCTTCTTAGAGTGATCTAATCCACCCTCTTCATTTCTCTCCGCATTTTGCTGACCTGCCTGCAAGTTCCTTTGTGTCCAGAAAACCCATTTCACCACGAAGTCATCTCCCTTGATTCCTCCAAACCTCTACTTAAGTGGAAAGGGGCAAGTCATAATGTGTGCATACCCTAAATTAGGATGAATGCATAAAGGGTGTTAAACATATGCATTCCCCCTATCTTTCTTTATCCCTATTTCTTTAGGGGCCCATCGACTCCCAATCTCTACCTGAATGTGAAGGAAACTCAGAAAAGGAAGAAATACTGTCCTTGCGTTGATTTGGATGAATTTGCCCTCCTCTTCTCTATCTGGAAATGTTAATAAGCAGCTTCTGGGTTTCTTCTCTCGATTATAACTGGAAAAGTCATGAAGAAAATATTCTGAAGGTAATTTATTCCAAGTAGATGTGAGTTGAATCAAGTTCAGGCAAAGACTGGGAGGCTGCCTTCATTTTTTATTGGAACCTCTCAGCCTCAACCCGGCAACTTGGAGACATTTGGATTAGGCGACTCGCACGACACACGTGTCCTGCCAGCCGTCACGGAGGAGTTGTCTGGCAGTAAGGAAGGCAGTGAGGACTCAAGTCAGCTTGAATCTGCCCAGTCACTTGTGCAGGTTGTAAGGAACCTGGATAGCACTCAGGAACCTGGGTTTGCTCAAAAGAACGTTCTCTTCACAACTGGGAAATCTGAGACGATCACTTTGTTTACAAGCTTTTGAATTAAGTGCAAAAGCAAGAGAGACCCCGAAGAAGAACAAGAAGCAAGTTGGGGTTCAGCAGGAATCATTGTGGCTGTAATGAGGCTGTGGTTGCACCAACATCCAACTTGGGGCTCCTGAAATAGGTCCGTCTACAAGTACCTCCAGAACGCAATTTATTGAAATCAACTGAACGCATCCACTTTTTCAGGGCAGTCAGAACGCGGCCTCACTTTTAGATGGACCTAGGAGTCATTTCTGCTAACCGATTTTCAAAAGACGGCACCTGCTTGTTTATCGACAGAGGCTGTAGCTTTCGAATGGGCCCTGGCGGACAGTATGGCCAATCCATTTGTTTTAGCTTTCTCAATAATCAGCGAGAATCACTGCAGGCTCAGTTGGTCTGGCTGATTGATTGTAAAGACAGCCAAAATGAACAGCTTGACCATCTCACAATCTGATTTCCCCACCATGTATTGACCCAGTCCAAGTTACATATGTTACAGTATTTGCAAAGCTGTCAGTGTTATAAAACACTTACTGGGCACGAGCTATGGACAGGGGCTTTCAGAGAATTCGTTAAAATTAGGGGCGCCTGGGTGGCTCAGTGGGTTGAAGCCTCTGCCTTCGGCTCGGGTCATGATCCCAGGGTCCTGGCATCGAGCTCCACATCGGGCTCTCTGCTCAGCGGGGAGCCTGCTTCCTCCTCTCTCTCTGCCTGCCTCTCAGCCTACTTGTGATTTCTGTCTGTCAAATAAATAAATAAAATCTTAAAAAAAAAAATTAGAAACCAACTCACCTTGGCCTGTCTGAGCTTTGCGAATTTGCCCATGTGGGGGGAGGGGAGCCATGTTGTAGATATCTCCACACTCACACAAACCTAATCATCACAACAATGACAACATAGTGCTTTCTAGAATCCTCTTTGATGTGATTAACTGGGCAGAAACAGGGCGAATGAAAACAGATAGAAAACAACCTTTGATTTTGCGTGTGAGGGTGTGCGTGTTTTGTTTGTTTTTGGTGGATTTCGATCTGCCTTTATTTTTAAAATCACAGGATGTGTGGAGTGTAGACCGAACCCCAGGGCCCTTTCTGATCCCAGGAGAGGAAGTGCTGGCATCTGCTGGTGGAGGTGGGGACTGGTCCTTAGCACCGGTTGTCTCATTAACTCAGGGGATGACCGGGTCCGTCTGGAAACTGTCTGCGTTTCAGACCCCTTTGCTGATTTACGGGTAGAACAAAATGGGTTGTTTGAATTTGTGGAGCCAGCGGTTTGCTTTCATTTGTCTTTAAAGTCATCAGTTGAATTCAGGATAGATCAGAGAGATTGCTCATTGCACTAAATAAACTTCTAAGGATACCGATTGAGCTCCTCAGATGGGACACGATGGGAATGTGGGAAGTTCGAGGGCCATTAAATCACTGAGCACACTTAGTTGAAATTATGATACTCTCGTCACCCGTGGCTAAATGAAGAGCAGAGGTTTAATGAGTTTACCAGGTTAAAAATGAGCCCGTGTCAGGCACGACTCAGACTCATTAATTAGGACTCCACTTAAACCGGCGAGTAGTTTTACCTACTAGCAGTACTCAAGCTGGGGGGAGGCCGGAGGGACTTGCTGACAGTTTGCTTGGGGTCAATTATGAACTACCAAGTGAGGGTTAAGAGTGGGACTGCAGGTATCGAGAAGACCATTTTAGCCAACTTTCACCTCTGACCACAATAAATGTGAAATTCCAAAGTCCTCATAGTTCGCGGTTGAACCTGATGAAGACCCCACAGGGGTAATCTTCTCCATTGCATCTGAGGAGGGTGCCCAGACCATGGACACTTCCTAAAATGGCCGGCCAGTTCCAAAGCTGCAGCTGGTGTAGAATGGGAACTTGTGGTCTCCGCTGGCAGAGACGGACTTCCCTTAGTGCCCAAGTCCCTGAGGGACGTAAGAACCAAACCAGTCTGTTCACACAGCAATGGGAAGAAACCCCCGTTTCAATGATCTACCATTGGCTGAGCATCAGGAACTCGGGCTGTGGGCTTTGCAGAACTATTGGCTGCCTCACACGGTGAGATCTTTGTGAGCCTCCATCTCTTCAGGTCCAAAATAAGGATAATAATAACAACTCACACAAAGAAGTGTTGTGGGGGTTCCATGTAATGATCAGGGTAAGGAGCTTAGTGAGCACCTGGTTACTAAGAGCTCCACAAACCAAGGTGTTTGCTGTGGTGCACCCTCTACAACAAGGTGAAAATGGCTCCTTTTCCAATTTGAACTTCATCACTTCTTGCTCTCTTTCTTCTTAAGAGTAAGCTAATCCATTCCTCTTCTGTTTCCCTCCGCCTTCTGCTGACCTGCCCACAAGTTTTA
>ML111145.1:64036-92679 GCA_003697995.1 Taxidea taxus jeffersonii | reverse complement strand
GTCTCAGGTCATGATCTCAGGGTCCTGGGATCGAGTCACGCATCGGGCTTTCTGCTCAGCAGGGAGCCTGCTTCCCCCGCCCCCTCTCTGCCTGCCTCTGCCTACTTGTGATCTCTCTATCTGTCAAATAAATAAATAAAATCTTAAAAAAAAAAACAACCACCACAGCTCAAATACATCAAAATATCAGCAACTCCCTAAACTGGAACCACAGAAAACCAAGAAGTAATAAAGCTGGAGTCTGAGAATAAATATTCTCAACTCTTACTGGTAAAAACCAATTCTTTTTAAGCAAGAAAAGATATCAGGATCCTGTGCCTGGAACCTATTTCTCAGCAGAGAGCACCAGCAGGCCCCAGCTAACACCTTCTCAAAGCTCAGCTGAGGAAATGAAATGAAATTTCCCAGCTGCCAATCAGAAGACGTGCCATATATTTGGCACTGTGGCGTAATAAGCCCAAGCAACAGGTATTTCCCCACGTCCCGATGAGGGGACAGGGGTGCAGAAGGAAGAAAGTAACTTACTGAATCCACGCAGCTAACACAGATGATCTCAGACATAAGCCTTGGTCATATTTTGAAGTCTGTGCACTCCCCATTATATTCGGGATATCCAAACATACTGGATACCAGTATGTCTCCATTTTTATTAACAAAGTATGTCTCCAAGATTTCAAACAGGACATCAGGGTGAGCAAAACTAGCTAAATGTTGAAATACCACTTTGTATTATTCCAATCCTAATGCAAACAAGAGAAGCGGGGTGGGAGGGGGCGGGGAACACCATTATCCTGCCTTGGAGTCTGTACTTAGACGATTTAAGGAGAAAAATTTCATTTGATTATGTACCTATAAGATTTCGTTCGGCGTAACACAATATAACCATTCTGTAACTTAACAGTCGCACCTGCAATATAAAATCATTTAAAGTTCTTTATGAAAAGAGAAATGCAGGATTTTTCCTATCTCCACCCACATTTTATTGACACACCGACTCCTCTTATACTGGAAGGAAAATGTACTAGTAAATTCCTTTGCAGAGCTGCCATTAGTTTCTCTATAAAGCACTATCAGCGGTTTTTAAGCCTTAAATAAGCAGTCAGCTCTTAAGAGTACAGAATCAAATTCAATAGCCAGCAAGTCTTATGGACCATCAGAAAGTTTTACAGAAATGCAAGACTACTCAGAAACAAATCTTATTAAATGCGAAGAGAGAAATCAACCCCAGACCAAAAATTCACCCAAATTATTTTAAAACGTAATTACATATTTCTCTAAATGAGAAACAGCCCAAGTCTCTCTGAGAAATTGTCAATTTGTGACTGTCTGCACCAATGGAGAATGTAGTCACTAGCACAAGTGGAATTAATTCCGTATAAGCATTTGCACATGGGTTGGCCAGATGTTCTGAGAACGGCACTTCATAATAAAACAGAATTATAACCTCGGAGGAATAGGAACCTCACACCTTCCAGCTCCAGGTTACCCTAATGCGTGAGAGCACCGGCTTGCAGAAGGGCACAGGCCTCTCTCTGCTGGCTGAGGCTGTCACAGAGGGTGAGGGGGAAGAGTGTGAGGCCAGGACAGAGAGTCTAGAAAAGCAAGCAGTAAATTATGGTCTCTGGCTTAAAAGACCTTCTTTCTAGTAGCTGTGACTGACAGGAAAGAATTTCAAACTCCCATGCCATTAGTGCTCAGAGGATTTATTCCAGGCTCCATCTGATACAAATAATTATAAAAGTACAAATGTACCCAACATAAGGTTTAGACTCTACCCTCAAGATGCTTACAAGTTTTAAGAAAAACCTATTGGAAGACGTCACTAAGATGATTATCTGGAGCAAATAAGTGAGATTAGACCGCCGTGCTAGGCATCCCGCTTCGAGACAATTCTGAGAATAATCAGAATCCCTGATTAAGGACGAAGAGTCTTTAGATGACCAAAAATGTCACAAGAGGCTTAGCTTTACCAAACTTTGGTCAAGGTGGCAGGTGGAGTTTCCAACATATGCCACCATGTTCATGACCTGCGAAGGATATTTCTAGAACCCTCAACACTACCGTTTCCAAAACCACACTTTGGGGAGTTTTCTGTCGACTCTTCTGAAAACCGGAGCCAATTTTTTTTTCCTACATCTGTGCCCTTCTGCCTTGTGGTGTTTGGCCCATAGGAAGTACTCAATTCATGCTCTGAAGCTTACCAAACTCCAGCTTCTAATTGCAAGGATTCTCCTTCATGCCTTTTATTTGCCATTTAACGTGTAAACATAATCGTAACTATACACTCTGCATAAATGATTGCATTATACACAGAGTCCTGATTGAAGAGCTAATAAAACAAGTGCATTTTTCTTGCAAGTAGAAAAATTTACCCTTTTTAACCCATTTCTCATTTCTCCAATCCTTCTGACTCCCTCACCAACAAGTAGGAATTCCAGAACCCCGCCTCGAATCCCAATCCGTTGAGCTTTCACAATTTCACAAAAAAAATTTAAACATTTTAAGTTTTAAATTCTTAAATTCACTCTTAAGAGTGAAAATAAGGACTTTGATGGCTTTAAACCCCTTTTTCCATGGCATCTTACCCCTAACCCTGGTGTCTTCACAGTCTGTTTTCTTCCCAGTCTGAGCTTTCTTTTGCTGTGTGAACAGCGTGGGAAGCTGGCCAGGTGCATAACTTTTACTGAAGCACGAAATCAGTACGAACTCAGGCAAAATTAACACGAACTGGAAGTAATTTCCCGGCAACGGCTTTGCCCTTTGCAGCTAGTTTGAGAAGCTTATAACCTGCACGTGATCTTTCACTGCTCAAAAAGAATGGAGTCAACCCAACTAAAAGTAAACCTGTCTCCTCAAAAGAAACTAAGAAACTTTAAACCTATTTAGTTTTATAACTTCAAAATGAAATAAAACTTCCATGTAAGAATAATGGTAAGATGTGGGATTTTACCTTTACTCATGCAAGTAATATGTACACAGAACACTCATAAGCTTAGACAGAAGCCTATTAGCAATATATTCTCTTCAATATGGGGCTTGCACTGCAGACTACAGAAAACCTACCAGCTTTAATGAATACCTAAAGTGGTTTTGGAATCAAAGATGTGTATGTGAAAATGGAATTCTGAAGTGCCTGAAAGCTACTTACCTAACACCTCTAGATTCAGCCTTGTTTATTATTCTTTGTTGAGCAAACCTTCTTTTCCTTGATTGTGTAAACATTATACATCAGGGCAATCACAAATTGCAAAATACCTTATGGTGTACGAAAAATGCATTTTTATTGTATCTATCTCCACAGTAAAGATTAGCCCCCAAATCAGTCAGCCCCAAAACAGAAAAATCTCTTTCATCTTGAGCCAAGTGAATAAAGTCATGCATTAATATCATGGATAAATACCCACATGGAAGAATAACAAGTTCTGATTTCAAATAATATTGCAGTCATTTCTTTAAAAAAAAAAAAAAACTATCATCAGAGCAATCCTGTATAAACTTGATTTAGAAAAATACATCATTAGAAGTAGTAGTTGCCAGTCGATCTCAGTTACTGGTTATAACTGATTTCCTGAAGTCACGTATGGGAAACCTGGTTAAAGCAGGCCTTTCTGAAAAAAAAAAAAAAAATTCAGGTTGGTGAAGCCATACCCCATATGACCTAATCCTTTCCCTGGAGCATGGCCTCACTCACTGGCAGCCACCACTGTTCAGGTCCCTACCAAGTAAGCAGGGGAGGTTACCTTTCACCAGAGGAAGTTTGGGCTCATTTTTACATGCCCTAAAACACACACAACACACACCAACCTTATCCTTGGGGTCATGTATGGTCTGGTGGCTTACTTGTGGGCCCTAAGATATGGAGAACACTCTCAGCAAGGCCTTTAAAAGGTCCTTAGGGTATCTTTAAACTTCCATAGTATGGAAAGATAACTCAAGTTTCAGAAATCAGAACGCTTTTGTCCTCCACCTCTTCAAACAACTTCATCTGTCAATAGGGTTGGAAACCTGGGGAAAATTTTAAACTACATATACATCTGTCCAGATATCAAAAAAAGACTCATCAGCAATTCAGAATGAACTGTAAGAATGGTACAAACAATCTGGCAAGACACTACTACTACAAATAAATAACAATAAAGGTATAGTGAGCCTAATCACATATTTACAGAATCACAGAACAACAGATCAGAAACATTTTTATTCCCTGGGATTTAAAACTTTGCTCTGATTTTGAAGAATGTTGTTCCTAGTAGTATATAGCATGCACAACTATGTCTTATCAACATACCCAAACTGGTCTGCAATGGTCTGTACTCTAGGACATGGTGGAAGTTCTAATAGATTTGAAAGGAATCTTACTCAGAATTGGGGGGGGGGGGGATGGATTCTTTTAAAAGTCTGCCACTGTCACCAAGTCCTTAAGCTATGATTCAGAAGTTTTACTTCTGTTTTTGAGAAAGTCAACAGACTTAGCGGTGTTCTGTACTTTCATGTAGCCAAGTCAAAACCACTATAAACTCATGGTATTTGTCTTTATAAGGCCAAGACATCTTTATAAAGCCAAAAATCGCAATATGAAAGGTAGTTTATTATCAATCCATAAAAGTTCTAATAAATTGGAAAATACTAATATCCCAGTAGAAAAAATTGGTACTACATTCATAAAAAAGGTAATAAAAATGAAAAATAACTAAATTTTTTCAGTATGCATGATTTGTAATTAAAGAACTGGAAATTTGGGTATCAAGAAAGCACTGTTCACTTATAAAGCTGGAAGAATTCATTTTCCTTTTAGAAATAAGCCCCCGTATTAACAAAAATGCCATAACACAGATACTCTCAGAGTGTTGGTGGGATCATACTTGGGTAAAACATTTTGGAAAGCAAATGGTCCGTCTGTATCAAGAGATTTCAAGAACTCCATCCTAAGGAAGTAGGCCCTGTAGATAAAGTTTTATAAGGGATATTTGTTGCAACAGTATATATTTAATAGTAATTATAAATAAAAGTTTAGCTTATAAATAATTTGTTACTTCTATATAATGTAATATTATGTAGCCACTAAAATAAGACTTAGAGAACTGTAATGACCTGCAAATTTTTCCCTCATAGGTTAAGCAGGAAAAAAAAATATGTATCAGCATGCAACACTATAGCTATATAAACTACAAAGTAAAAAATACATCTATTTATCTATTAACCAGCATGAAGAAAACATTGATTTTATTTGGGTGGTGGAATTGTTTAATTTCTACGTTTTCTGAATCTACCCATTTTTATACAGCAAGCATACATGGAACAAGGCCAACCAAGGAGGGCTATTACGTGACATGCTTTCTAAACACTTCCATCTAAACTGAAATACCAAGAAAGAAATATAGCTAGGATTTTATAATGCTATGAAATAATCCAAAATTGTAACCATGTATCATTTATATATAATTAAAAGGTGCAGGTCTTCTGCAAGCACTCTTCTCTCCATAATGCTGATTTTTAAGAGGGAAAAGTTAGCACAATATATATTATTTTAAACTCAATTCCATTGGTTTTTTTAAAGGATAAATAGTTCTAATCATTTTTTTGCATAACTTTCCCTATGGAATACTGTATTGAAGAAGAAAAAAAAATCAGAGCATCTTACACATGGCAAAGCACTACGCAAATAAGGTATCATTGGTTCAATTTAAATTGTCCATCATTTCCTGCCCTAATTAACCCTGAAAAAAAAGCTGGTCTACTGTATTGCATTTCCAAACTCCAGTTTCTCTTCGGGTTAACCACACACTGCTATCTGGGTGTATCTAGACTCCTGAAGGAGGTCATAGTTTTCCCAAGAAGGAGCGACTCATTTCCTTTTTATTTCCCCTCCCTCCTTGAGTGCCTACCCAACTTCCCTCTATTCCTAACACCTGCACCCCACCCTCCAACGCCTCCCCCAGGGCTAAGGATTCCGAGTGCTGACGATTGAAATCCCATCACCTGGCAAAACAGGAGCCCTGTCATTCCCTGTTTTTCGCCTAAGACTTTGAATTAAACATGCTGGGTTTCCTTTCTCAGCACACAAACTGCTACATAGTCAACAGTAGTTAACAGAGTAGGTGAAACTTTATGCAGGCTGAATGATTTAATCTCTCCATCCTTACTCCAAAACAAATTATGCTAAATCAAAGTCAACAAATCATTTAGTTATTTGCCAAGAGTACGTCTTGAGAAAAAAAAGGAGGAAAAAAATTAAGGTAATTAAGTCCCATAATTACTGTAGAGTAGTAGTCAACCAGGTGACTCCTACTTAGGAGTGGATTTTTCTAGAGAGCTAGGAAGGCACATAAGCCGCGGGAAGCAGTAAGGCTCAGGACGAGAAGACCTTGGGAACTGCAACCTCATTAATGCCACATTTCAGCCCCGAATGCTTATGCAGAGAATGGGCCCCAGCGAACCTCAGCCGGAGAAGGCTGGGACTGCGGGGCGCTGGCGGGTCAAGTATCTGGTGGGCGGCTTCCGGCCGCAAGCCTATGCCTGTCAGTCCGGGGCTACTGTAAACCCCTTCGGTCACTTTCAAGGTGACAGCTACTGCGATCCGCATCGGTCCCCGCCGCACCAGCTGCGCGAACCCCACGTGAGACCTGATCTCCGCAGCCTCCGCTCCAGTGGGGTCGTCTCCCCGCTTCTCCCCCAAGTTGGGCACCCACGCGCCTAGAATACCCGCCCCCCCCAAACTAGTTCCGTCACCCTAAGACGGTCGCGTTCACGATGTCCTACCCCCCTCCCCCCCCCCCCCCCTACGGCCCCCACCGAGATCTCCACCGCGGGCAGGCTGGGCAGCGGCAATCTTCTCAACACCGCACTCACCCGCAGCTCCTCCTCCCGGGAGCAAAGACGCAGAGTAGGGGAAACCGGGACTGAGAGCCCCGGCGCCCTTCGGATCCCGGGGGGAGGCGTTTCAGGGCCCCCTCCGGAGACCCGCGGTGCAGTCAGCGCCCGGCGGGCAACGTCTGCACCTGGGGACACGCGGCTCGTCCCTCACCGCACCCCTGCACGCCGGCGGCGGCGGCAGCTGCCAGGCGGGAACCCGGAGTCCCGGGCGTCCCAGCCTCCCCGCCTCTCGAGCCGCTGGGGGTGGAGCAAAGGCGGGGAGTTCGGGAAACTTGTAAATAGAAAAGCTCCGCCGCCTCTACCCAGCTCGCCCGCTGCCACCCCTTCCGAGCTGCCCCAGCTTGCACCTCGCTGCTGGAGACAAAGGGCAGGCGGCGTTCAAGGGGGGGCTGCGCCCCGAGAAACTGGAAAGACGCGCGTGGCTGTACCTGGGAACGGAGGCCCCGGAGACTCCCGCCGCGCTCTGCTCGGCCCCGCTCTACTCGGCAGATTGGCGGGTTAGGCCAGCCGGTTCACTCCCCTCTCTGGCGCTCCCGCGTCGGGATCCCGAAGCCCCGCACGTTCCCAGGCTAAATGCAGACGCGCCCCAGGCCCGGGGCGTCAGCGCAGCACTGCGCTGCACCTGTTGCCACGTGCAGCGCGGCGCCCAGCGGCGGCTGCCAGCGCACCTGGCTGAACCGCGCGTCCGCGAACCACGCAGGTCCCCGAGGGCGACTGGAGTTCTGCCGACCGCGGCTCTGGCCCCTGTGTTACCCCTGCGGGCCCTCGGGCTTCCAGCGAGCGGTGGGGCAGTGCAGCGAGGGCGGGCCAGGAGTGGGGGTAGGGAGTCGGGCGGTTGCAGACTTATCAGGGCCGAGGTTTGCTAGGAACCAGCACTGATTGTCTCTTCAGAGTGTCCGACTCCCGGTCTGTTTTATCTTCGTACTACTAAGAAGTTTATTAGCACACACCTATTAAAGGTTAAAGAAATGAGCTCCAGCTGTTAGATCTTGGAATACGAAGTGGAAAGAATACACCACCAGGGAGATAATAAACGAGGCCCGACCCACTTTCCACTAAACACAGATGAAGTCCTTCTTTGCTAAACGGAATGAATCTCATCTATATTTCATCTATTAGGCTCATAAAATATTTTCTTCTATAGACTTTTTTTTAATTCAACGCTGTCTCAAAGATGCTATTCCACTTGTGAGAGATAGAAAATTATTGAGCCATTAAGTGTCAGACAACCTGGGCCCAAATTTAAAAATAATAATAATAATTAACCAGTTTGGATTTGCTAAAAGCTTTTTTTTTAAATTTTATTTATTTATTTGACAGACAGAGATCACACAAGTAGGCAGAGAGGGGAGGGGAGAAGCAGGCTCCCCGCCGAGCAGAGAGCCCGATGTGGGACCCGATCCCAGGACCCTGGGATCATGACCCGAGCCAAAGGCAGCGGCTTAACCCACTGAGCCACCCAGGCATCCTTGCTAAAAGCTTTTTAAGAGAGACTTTTTCAGAGAATTAACCCGAGGACATTGTGTTTGACTAAGTTTTCTATGCTAGCAACATTAGATCCACTGACAGATGCGTTGCCATGTATAGTTTCAAAGCCTTTTCACATTACAATGTCCCAGTATTTCCTCAACAAGACACGGGGTAAATAGGTCAGATTATTATCTCCATATTTCAGCTGAAGAAATGGAAGCTCAGAAAGGTCAAGGAACTTACTCAGGGTCACACAGCTAGTGAGAGGTAGTGCAAACCCATCTGGCCTAACTCATGATCTTGTCTTTTTTATTGTTTTGTGTGCCAACTTGCTCTTGAAGTACCTGCTGCAAAGACAGATGTGTAACTAACATATCTGTGACTTTATACGATATCATTATTTTTAAAGAGATACAGCACTAAACACCACTGAATGATTCTCTCTTATGCAAAAGCACCAAAACAAACAAACAAAAAATCAGAAAAACAAACCTACTGATAGTTACTGCAAGTCATGAGGCAATTATGCTAATTAGCAACATGCCTCCTTCCTAAACAGAATAGTCCTAGTGTTAAACATATCATTTAATCTTTATAACCCTCATGTGACCCAGATGATTCGGTCCAATCCCCTACAGTTCTATTGTGTAGCTTAGTTTTATCTATAAATCCAGAACCTGTTTTACTTCATTTTTCTAAGAGATAGATTGAAGCAAGGGGGGGGGACCCCACCTCTCCTAAGTAATTACAAGCAACTTTTGTGGTCATTGGGGAATCTGAAACTTACTTTCTAATTGCATGTTCATAAAAACAGAAGTTACCTTCTAGGGACATCTTCAGGGACTTTATCAAGGCAAATATGCTTGAAATGGAGCCTGCTGACTTTTCTTTCCATCTTGGTTCTGGGCATGTTGCCATATTCTTGATCTCTGAACTCCAATGTTAACCTGCTACAGACTCCAAGAAAAGTATTAAGGGTCAGATTATACTCCACATAATTTGGGATCCTTTGTCCTTAAAAAAAAAAGTTAGCATAATTTTTTTTTCCTGCACTAGAAAAATGCAAATAACAACTACATAGAAAAAACACTTTTTCATTTATCAGAACCACACAGATTAGAAAGTTGGATCACCACTGTGTGCTGGCAAGTGTGGAGAAACAGGCAGTCACAGTGCAGATGTGCATGTAAATCAGAATGACTCCACTGAGGGCAAGTCATGCTACCGAACAAGATTGTAAATGTACGTGTCCAAAGGACAGTAAGTCTACACATAAGAATTGATCTTATAACACCCAAAAAAACGGTAGATGTGTGTAAGTTTATCCATTTCAGCATTGTTTATAATAACAAAAGATTGAAAAAAGTATAGATTTTTAAAAATTTTATTTTGCTTTATTTTTTCTCAGTGTTCCAACATTCATTGTTTTATAGATGTTTTTTAATAAAGGACTGGTAAGTTACGAAACAGCCATAAATGACATCCTATGAAGGCTTAAGAAAAGAATGAAGAGGTGCACCTGGGTGGCTCAGTTGGTAAAGTGTGAGCCTTTGGCTCAGATCTTGATCTGGGGGGTCCTGGGATCAAGGTCATGGGCTCTCTGCTCAGCAGGGAGTCTGCTTCTCTCTCTCCCTTTGCCCCTTACCCCCGCCCCACGCTTGTGCACTCTCTCTCTCTTTGTCTCTTGCTCTCTCTCAAATAAATAGATAAAATCTTTTAAAAAAGGAAAAGAATGAAGAAAAAAAAGAAAAGCTAATAGAAAATTTTTATTTGAACAAATGTGTTACTTGGCAATGTTAATAAGCACTGCTCTATGTTCTAGTAATTAAAAAACTAAAAAAAAGTGAAAGCTCTTTCTACTCTTCTGAAATAATCTCCAAGATACATTATGTACACAGTTTTTAAAAGATGAAAAACAATTATCTAACAGTATGCTACATTTTCTATTAAAAGGGAGGAATTATATATATCTGTATGTAAATGTGTATGTGTGTGTGTTTGTGTATATATATGTATATATTTGTATAAGCATAAACTATCTCTGAAAAGATATCAGAAACTGTTAAAATGGTGGCATGTTAGGAAGGAAACTGGACAGCTGGAGGGCAGGATTTGAAGAGAAACTTTTCACTAGATATAATTTTGTATTTTTTGAATTTTTAACCATGTAAAGAATAGTACCCATTCAATATTTTAAAATGTTTCACTACTTGAAGTTTTGCCATCAAGAATGACTAAAATTCTCTCTCTACTAATTTCACTTACAGATATAAGTTGTCAAATTTCTCATACTTAATGGAGAAAAAAGGAAAATGCTTAATTGATGCTTTCAAACTATTTCTTCCCTAGTTTATCTAACAAGAAAGTATTCAAAAAATAAAAAGTAAATAAGAGAAAGTATTCAGTACATAAAATTCTAACATGCTGTGATTGTGGTGAAAATGATGACTTAGCAAATCCCTTAGAATTTTAACATTGACATCTCCCTGGGGTAGAGCTTTCAGTTAATTTTCCCAAAGTTGCACTCAATCAGAAGTGGAAAAAAAAAAAAAAGAAAGAAAGAAAAAAGAGTTCCAGGCTTAATTCCCAAAGGGAAAACTCCAACACATTGATTTAAGTAGTGAGGAAGTAATTTCATGGGAATTCCATGGTATCATTTTATTTTATTCCCAAACTTGATTCCTTTTTAAAAATTTCTGATTTTATTCTTATTTTGGTGTACTTATACCAGCACCTCACTGAATGGGGGATTTGAATAACTCCAAAAGACAGGCACAGTAAATTTTTAAAAAAATAAATATTTAAAAGTATCCACTAGGATCCAAGGAAAAACATTCAGGTAAGAGTAAACATACCATTGAGTAACCAAATTAAACCACTGAGCTTCCTGGTAGCCAAGTGCCCCAACCAGTTACATAATTGCCATTTGCAAAAGGGGCTGATAGTTCCTGAAAGGAAGCAAAGCTCTTCTTAGCACTAATTTCGAAGAGAACATTTTTTCTCTCATGTTTCATATCAAGACATCCTGGATGGAAGGCAACAGTATATTGTACACAAACAGTAAGGAACTTTCTGTGCTTCTTTTTCATAGTGGCTTTGAATAAAAAACCAAAGCATTTATCATAAAATTCAACTCGAAAATATTTACCCAGTCAGGGACTAAGCCAATGTCAATCAAGCCCTATGACAGCCAATGGATCAAGGACTGACTGTAAACAGACATTCGTATGTACAGCAGTTCTCCCATATATGCTTTTGAAAGTCAGATATGCTCATGGTAAAATTCTAACGTGTCTACAAATCCTTTGGCTCAGAGTGAGATTCAGTTGTTTTAAACAACATTCCAGAAGTTTTCTGGTCAGCCAACCATTTCAATAGGTACTAAAGAACTCTAGAAGTGAGAAAGAGCCAGAATGCTGGAATTTTGTGATACTGTTGATGACTTGTTTCCTCTTTCTTTCTTTTTTTTTTTTTAAGATTTTTTATTTTTATTTATTTGTTAGAGAGAGAGAGAGTGAGCACAGGCAGACAGAGTGGCAGGCAGAGGCAGAGGGAGAAGCAGGCTCCCCGACGAGCAAGGAGCCCGATGTGGGACTCGATCCCAGGACGCTGGGATCATGACCTGAGCCGAAGGCAGCTGCTTAACCAACTGAGCCACCCAGGCGTCCCCTGTTTCCTCTTTCTATTGAGAGAAGACATATATTGCAAATAGCCACATGACATTTAATTCTTGTGTCCCAAGATGGTAAGACATCCATGGTCAAATACATGGACTGACTTGCAAGAAAACAGCATGAGAGCCACCAATGGTCTTGATTTATTCACAAATATCTCCTGGGTTTCTAATCATCCAACCTTCTTCCCAGTGGACTTGGAGACTTGAGTGGACTCTCCCATCAATATTCTGGAATGGTAACTGTCAGAGCAGGAATGTTCTCGTGTAGAAGACTGCAAATCTGAAATCAGGTATCTCAAGAAAGAAATTTCCTGTTGCAAGTTCAGAGCAGTAGCAATATAATAAGGAAGTAGCTTTTCCTCTTACGAGAATGACCTGAGAGCATCTGAGAAACTCGTTCATCCTCCCATACTGTGGAACAGCATACTGTGGAACTGTGGAAGTCCTATACTGTGGATCTGCAACAGACTTTCTATTCCATTTATAGACTCTGTAGAAGGAACCATTCTTACAGCGTGATGCCAAAATTATCCCAGCTCACACAAAAACAACTTGTTCTGCAATTCTACTTTTGACCTCTTTGTATTAGGAAGAAATTAAGAAAAATATAGCACCACCAGTTTGTTATGCAACCACTTTGAAAATGTTTACTTTGAGTGCTTAAATTGTCATGACTAAAGAAACTATTGATGTGCGTAATCTACTCTTGACAATGAATCACAACTGTGTCACACTTGCAATCAGTTAATCTTTGCTCCAATCAAGGAGCAAAGTCAGAGTCTTCCCTTAAAAAGGAGGATGTATTTTCAATTTCAAAGTATTTATTGCTTCATGACAAATATAATAACAAGCCCGTGGCTTTGAAGTCTCATACCTTTGAGACTATCACAGTCTACTTAGACTTACTGACTTTGCTTTTAATTTATGCCTCTGGCCTTGTTCTCTTGCTCTTAGTGAGCTGAGGGAAGCCTTCCATTTTGACCCCATTCACCTTGGGCCCTGCTAACTGATCAGTGATCCTCTAAAGAGAGCGCAAAGAATGTAAATCCATGAAGCCTAATGGGTTCAATGTTGATGCATTGTGACTGGTGTCCAGCATCCAGGCCTGATCTACTGATTGACTCTTCATGTGTTCCTTCTGCACCTTCTGGTCCTGATTCATAGCTACAGATCCATGCTTGACACTGAGATCTTTCCCCTTGCAAATGGTATGCAGTCAAATGGGCTTAGTGCTCCAAATTCTAACAAATGTTTGCAAATCATAATGATTTAGGTAGGAAGAGCCGTAAATTAAATGAACAACAACAATTAGCCTTCACGATGTTACACAAGCATTCCTCAGAATATAATCACTCTTCTAAACATAGGCTGTCTGGCAATGAAGAAAAGAGCCAGTGAAAATATTATCATCATTATTTTCTCCAAACAGTAAGTAGGGCTAACACTAGGTTTGCCTAAAATACATTGCAATGTGCCAGTGTTGTAAGTCAGTGTCTGATTAGTTACCAGAAAGTAAGACAATCTTAACTTTGGGTATCTTGAACACTGAGAAGTCAGGTTGCTGATCCAGGCCAGTAATTTAACACCACCAAAGATTTATCTATTTTGGTTAAGTATACTTCTGATCTCTTTTTGAGAACCTACAAACTTATGGTTAATTCCCACTAATTTGCAATTTGATTACCTGCTCTAGAAACCCACACCTAATTGTTATTTGTTGTTTAACTTAGGACAAAAAAAATTGTCTACATATCTTAAATAGGAATGTGCATCCACTACAAACAACCCAAAATACTATTATCACTCCAAAATTAAGGACACGGATTGGAGTTAGAAGATTTAGTTTTGACTCCTAGATATGTTTTAATCGATTTGACCTGTCTGGATCTCTGTTTCTCTTTTATAAAATTAGTTCTTTAGATTTCATGAGGATGTTGTAAGGATAAAACATGGACTTATTACCCATGTATTTATGATTTGTGTATGAGCTCATGTTTAGGATTATGGATAAGACTCATTTCCTTTCCCATTGTCCTATGAACTTGAGGCAATGAACAGACTTGCCTTCCTAAGAGCACTGCCTACAGGATATCAAGGCCTGCCATCCCTCCTCATTTCAACCTTCACCTCACTCCTGAACTCTTCAAGTGAGTAGACCAGTGGTCTCTAAACCATTTTGCCTGTAATTCCCTGTCTATAAAAAAAATTGAGTATGCATTCCCAATATTTACTTAATTATAAATTATGTATAGCACTAGAATCTGAATATGATTGCAGTAAACTATACACAAAAATAGAAAAGAATAAGATTAAGAATATAGATGCACAGACAGACAGATAACTAGATAGAAGTTCTCATGTTTTCTTCTCATACCCTACCAGATAGCCTATGGTACCAGGAAATTATCCCATTTCTCTCAATGGTTTTTAGTGTAGAAGACTTTTCTGTTGCTAAAAAATTGAAAGGCAAAAATAAATACCACTTTTCATGTAAGCACCTCGAGTTACCTATTTTAATAGTTTGGCATTCTAAGTAAACTTCAACAGTTTTCCATTAAAATACATATATCTGAAACAACACTTTAAATATTAATTGAACTGGTTCAAACCTTGTGTCCAAAAAGATATGGCTAGATTTTTCTTTTTTTACCCTTCTCCAGTGTGTGTTTCCCAGCTCAAAAAATATAATTCTCCACGAACACTGGCTGGATGTCCTACACATTTAACTCAGTTCTTAGATACCATCAGATACCACAGGTGAAGACCTCAATCTCACAAGGCTGCTTCTACTCAGATGCCACATACACGCCCAGGGTGTCATTTCTGCTTCTGACGAGCTGCCTATAAACTGGATATTTCCAGGACTTCCTCCTCAGGCTCAAACAATTTGTAGGGAGGCTCACAGAACTCAGAGAAACATGTACTTACATATACCCAGTTATTATAAGAGATATAAAGGACACGGGAGAACAAGCAGATGAAGAGATACGTAGAGTGAGGTCTGGAAGGGTCCAGAGGCTTCTGTCCCCATGGACCTGAGATTTTCCACCCTCCCAGCACATGGAAGCATTCACCAACCTGAGAGCTATACAAAACTTGTTTTTCAAAAATTTTCAGATATTAATCTGCAGCACACACAGCTCCCTTCCTGGAGGTTGGTGGTTGAGGCTGAAAGTGCCAACCTTCTAATCAGCTGGTCTTTCCTGTAACCAGCTCTATCCTGAGGCTCTCTAAGGGTCCCATCCTAAGTCACCTTGTTAGCATAAACTCAGATGTGTTGGAAGGGGCATCTTTTGACAGAAGATACATCTATCACTTGGGAAATTCAAAGGGTTTTAGGAACTGTATGCCAGGAGCTGAGATCAAATATATTTTTTATTATACCATGCCTTCAACTGTAAAATATAACACAGACACAGAAGACTGCATGAAACACACTCACAATAATAAATATTATGAGGTACACATTCTTGATACTACCTTGGTCAAAAAATAAATAGAATATTGCCAAGGACCCTCCTGATGATGACCCACTCCTTCAGCCCTAATAGTAAACACATCTGACTTTTGTGGCAATCACTTCCTTGCTTTTCCTTGTAATTTTGTCATCCATGTATCCATTGCTAAACAGTATAGCTTAGTTTTGCCTATTTTTTAATATTTATTTTAATTTCTATGTTCTATTTCCCTCTTTCTCTCTCTCCCTCCCTGTCCCCCACCTCCAATTCTCTTTGCAATATATTTGTTGAAGAAGTAAGATCATTGGATCGGTAGAGTTTCCCAGTGTCTGAATTTTGCTGAGCGCATCTCCATGCTTGGTCAGAGTCAGGTTTGATTTTGGTTGGAGGAAGAATACCACATTGATGGTATTATGTTCTTTCACCAGGAGGTATAAAATGTCTGATTGATTCACTTTTTGTGATGTTAGCAGGCATCGATACTTAATGCCTACATCCATGATTTCATTAGAGTTTGCAGTAGAATGGCATTAATAAATCATTTTGTCATCACTTATTAGCTGGAATATTTCTTTTTTTTAAGATTTTATTTATTTATTTGAGAGAGAGAGAAAGCATGAGCAGAGGGAGAGGAACAGTGGGAGAAATAGGCTCTGCACTTAGCAGAGAGCCCAACGTGGGGCTCCAACCCAGCACCCTGGGATCATGACCTGAGCTGAAGGCAGACACTTAACCCATGGAGCCATCCAACACCCCCTAGCTGGAATATTTCTATAATAAGAAACATACCCCCCTATTCTATATAATTACTCAGTGGAATAGTTCATATAGGAAAGAGGAAAAATATTGAATTCTTTCCCTGTGTTTACCATTTTAATAGAACAATGAGTTATTTCCCTGGAATCTCGCAAAGGTAACCAAATGGGTCACTGTTTTCGTTTCAACTATGAACTCATGTATTTCAATCCATCATAGTTACTAAATTTTCTCATCTTTGGGCTTTGAGAACTTCTTTAAGTTGGCTCCTAAGGCTTTGTCATATAATATTAGTCACCTTTAAGAACTTCCTTGCTATCTGAAATGACAATATTTTCCAGGATTCTCTTGAATACTTCCTGACCTAGACTTGGAGTTAGCCATTTCTCTAAGAAGCTGATTTCTTTTCATGGCAAAAGGTATTCCTAGACAACAATCTGGGTATTAGAGAAGTTCACTGATATTAAGTTAGTCACTATTTCTAGGAGAGAGTTGAGCAATATTCTATCTGTATCTGTTACCTGTTGTCTGTATCTATACCTCCACCATTTGTAATCTTTCCACACCAAGAATCTTGGTTTCCAAGGACAAGAGAGGTGACAGAATTAGAATATTATGCCATTATTAATTTGCTTAATCAAATTATACAAACACAAGGCCCCAGAACCTAACACCATTAATATCAACTCTAATAAGATCACTGAAAACAACTAAATTATCATTTTATATTTGCTACTCCTATTATCTTTCCATGTTGTTAATAGTTGTATTTTATCTACATTGTCAAGTGTATTGCCATTACAGATTGTACTCTCACACAACCTCTCTCAACATTATGGCTGTCCAAGGCTTGTTCTCAAGTCGATTTCTCAGCAACTGCTCATGGGAACCCTATCCTTGAGTTTGGGCACAGCAATAACATTTTATATGCAGCCTTTATCCTTGAAAATCCTCTTTCTCAGTCTCTTTTTCCTTGTCATAATTTTGTGTGGGATTTCACCTTGATAATTTTTTCTCAAATCTTTTATGTGAAATAGTTTTCCTGAACTTTGGGGAAGGATTTAAGTAAGGCAGGATTGGAGACAGTTTTTCTAATTTCACAGCTGTATTGCTGTCTTTTTTGTTGCTTTTGTGTACTGTTTAAAAATACAGCCGCTTACTTTCTGAGATCTTTTGCCTCTGTTCTTCCTCACTTTCACATGGACCCTCTCTTTCCTTCGTCTTTACTGTCCCTGTTCTACTTAATTAGCATTATTTTCTCACAAGGTTCTCCTCTGTGCAGTACTTGTCCTGGAGTGGAAATTTGGCTGATTAGCTTTGAACATTCATTGTGCTCCCCTAGACACTTTGCACTCCCCTGTCATTGTGATATGCAAAACTTCTTCCGGTTTCAGCTGCTAGCCTCAAACTGAACCTCCAATCTTTTGTGTGAGTGTTTGTTGGCTATTTTGAGATTCTCGGATCTCTCAGTGCTTCGTTGCTTCTCTGTGTGCTCTCCGTGTTCTACTATACAGCTGGTGATACCACCAGCTCATGGGCAGTCTGGAGCTTTCCTCAATTACAGGTGTTTTGAGCTTCATGCACATACCTTATCAACTAGTTTTGTTATAGATGTTGTCCATGGCTTTTAATTTTGCTGTCCCTCCTCCTCTGTCTGTCTTTATGGGGGGATTGGAAAGTTCAGAAATGATGACCTCTCATCTTCCATGCACAGGGGACTATCAAACCGAAGATTTTTGTTGCCAGAAGCCCTCTATGGTGTGTGCTCCTTGAAGTACAGAGAATAAAATGCTTAGACAGGTTAGTAGAAGCCCCTTGTGGATGCTGAAAGGGAACCATAGAGACAGAAAAGCAAAAAAGCAGAAGGCAACCAGCTTTTATTTGAGGACTATTATATGTGTACAGATGTTTGACCAGTAGTTTCCATATTTACCATTTTATTGGACTTAATCTAATAATCACCACAACCTCTTGATGGTGTACCATGCATTATGTAGGCATTTTACACTTTACACATATTAATTTTTCATTACTCATTACAGCCCTGTTAAATAGAGGGGTTTTTTAGTTTTTATTTAAATTCTAGTTAGTTAGCATACAGTGTAATGTCAGTTTCAGGTGTACAATATAGTGATTCAGCACTTTCATCCAACATCTTGTGCTCATCACAAGCGCCCTCCTTAATCCCCATCACCTGTATCACCCATCCCCCTACCCACCCATGTGCCCTCTGGTCACCATCAGTTTGTTCTCTGAATTAAGAGTCTATTTCCTGGTTTGCCTCTCTCTCTCTCTCTCTCTCTCTTTATTCCTCTTTGTTCTTTGTTTTGTTTCTTAAATTCCACATATGAATAAAATCATATGGTATTTGTCCTTCTCTGACTGACTTATTTTGCTTAGCATTATACGCTAGCTCTATTTCTAGTAAATAGCAAGATTTCATTCTCTTGAATGAGTAATATTCCATTGTGTGTGTGTGTGTGTGTGTGTGTGTGTGTGTGTGTGTGCGTGCCAATCTTCTTTATCCATTCATCAGTTGATGATGGACACTGGGCTGTTTCTATAATTTGGCTATTGTAGATAATCCTATCTATGCTATAAATATCTATTCTATAAATGCTATGAAAATCTATAAAATTTATATGCTATAAAATGCTATAAAAATCTATGCTATAAATGCTATAAACATCAGGGGGCATACAGTCCTTGGAATTTGCATTTTTATATCCTTTGGGTAAGTACTGAGTAGTACAATTGCTGGATCATAGGTTATGTCTATTTTTAACTTTTTAAGAAACCTCCATACTGTTTTCCAGAGTGGCTGCACCAGTTTGCATTCCCAGCAACAGCGCAAGAGGGTTCCCCTTTCTCCACATCCTCGTCAACACTTCTTGTTTCTTGTATTATTGATTTTAGCCATTCTGACAGTTGCGATATCTGACAGTTGTGACTTTTTTGTTCATTGCCATTTTGATCTGCAGTTCCTGAGGATCAGTGACGGTGAGCATCTTTTCATGCGTTTATCAGCCATTTCTGTGTTTTTTTTTTTTAAGATTTTATTTGTTTATTTGTCACAGGGAGAAAGAGAGAGCACAAGCAGGGGAAATGGCAGGTAGAGGGAGAGGCAGGCTCCCAGCTGAGCAGGGAGCCAGATGCAAGACTCGATTTCGGGATTCATGACCTGAGCCGAAGGCAGACGTTCAACCAACTGAGCCTCCCAGGCATCCCTGGCCATCTCTATATTTCTTTTGAAAAATGTTTGGTAATATCTTCTACCCATTTTTAATTGGATTTTTAAGTAGGTACTTTTTTTTTTAAGATTTTATTTATTTATTTGATGGAGAGAGATCACAAGTAGGCAGAGAGTAGGCAGAGAGAGAGGGAAGCAGGCCCCCTGCCGATCAGAGAGCTGGATATGGGACTCAATCCCAGGACCCTGAGATCATGACTCGAGCCGAAGGCAGCGGCCTAACCCACTGAGCCACCCAGGCACCCCAAGTAGGTACTTTTTTAAAGGTTTTATTTATTTGACAGAGAGAGAGAGAGCACATGCAGGGGAGCAGCAGGAAGAGGGAGAGGGAGAAGCAGGCTCCCTGCCCAGCCTGACACAAGGCTCAATACTAGGACCCTGCGATCATGACTTGAGTTGAAGGCTGACACTTAACCGACTGAGCCACCTAGGCACTCCTTAAGTAGATATTTTTTTTTTATTTTTTTTTTAAGATTTTATTTATTTATTAGTTAGAGAGAGAGAGAGCGAGCGAGCACAGGCAGACAGAGAGGCAGGCAGAGGCAGAGGGAGGAGCAGGCTCCCTGCCAAGCAAGGAGCCCGATGTGGGACTCGATCCCAGGATGCTGGGATCATGACCTGAGCCGAAGGCAGCCGCTTAACCAACTGAGCCACCCAGGTGTCCCCTTAAGTAGATATTTTTATACCCACTTTATAAATGACAAAATTGAAACCCAGTCTGATTATAAATATGCCCAATGTTGCACAGCTAATAAATACAGGATTAGGATAGAAACTGGGTTAGTCATACCTCCAAGCAATGAACAACTGCACCTTTATAACTCTTCATAGTTCTGTGTTAGATTTGCTTTTGGGCTTCAGTCCCAAACGTACAGCTCAAAAATAATACACAACTTTAGCTCTAATGGTAATTTTCAAATGAAAAGGACCAGGAGCAATTGTACAGTCTCTTGCTAGAGATCTCTTAACAAAGAAACACTAGAGGCAGTTCACACTTAAGTCAATATACTCAAAAAACAGAAACGTAATAAGGTTACCTATCACCACTCTCACCACAGAAAGAATGTGAACAGATCTGACTTTGCATGTTACATGGTTGCATACTTAAAATTTGAATGGAATAAAGCAACAACTAGTCATTATACACAACTAGAACAGAATTCACCATATCAACAAATGCATTCAATACCTTGGAGTAAATTTGATTTGAAACACAGGGTAATTTTTGTTAATAATGGAAAAAAATATAAAAACATAACTAAAGAACCATGCCATATGTTTATTTAGAGAAACTAAGATATCAATATTTTTTATTTTAACATATAGATTTATTGCAGTCCAACTAAAATTCCTATGAGAATTACTAGTGAAAAGCGAATGGATGGCAACATCAAAACACGTTCATAGGTAATAAATGTAGACTCAATCTAGCCTAGATCCAGCCTAGTTGGAAAACTGAACATACCACAACAGTGATCAAAATCATATGGAATTGAGTTATCATACTTTGAAACATGAGCCTGACCTAGAGCAGAGACAAAATAAACATGGGGCAAGAGATAACTGCTTAATACGCTGTCTTCCAAATAGTAGGCTGACAAGTTGGAAGGAATCAGCTTAGAAACATAAACACATGAGACTCAAACACTACAATAAATTCCAGCTGTATCAAAGAACAGAAGAATTTTTTAAAAACTGAAGAGTAGCTTATTTATCCCAGATGTGGAGAGAACATGCACTTCTAATCACTGGAGAAATGAATGAAGGTTATTACCAAGAATATGATAGATTCATAGAACATATTTTTACAACTTTTAATCTCCATGCAACAAAATATAAAATAAAAATATTAGAAAAAAAAATTTCTCAAATAAAGATACCACGAACAATCTGATAATAGATTTCTCTCAAGAACATATGAGAAAGGGGCCTGGGTGGCTCAGAGGGTTGGGCCTCTGCCTTCCACTCAGGTCATGATCCCGGGATCCTGGGATCGAGCCCCGCATCGGGCTCTCTGCTCAGTAAGGAGCCTGCTTTCCCCTGCCTCTCTCTCTGCCTGCCTCTCTGCCTACTTGTGATCTCTGTCAAATAAATTACAAAAAAAAGAACATATGAGAAAATCAGTGATTGTGTAAGTCAATAGCCACTTTCCACCTGATGAATGGTCAAAAAGTATACATTCAAGAAAATATAAACTAAACCACAATGTTTTTTAAAAAAAAAAAATCACAGTTGTATTGAAAAAAAAAAAGGAAAACCCAGTCAATTTGAAATTTCCCTGACAGACACACTACAGAAAGAAATTTAAAAATTATAACACCCGGGACGCCTGGGTGGCTCAGTTGGTTGGGCAGCTGCCTTCGGCTCAGGTCATGATCCCAGCGTCCTGGGATTGAGTCCCACATCGGGCTCCTTGCTTGGCAGGGAGCCTGCTCTCCCTCTGCCTCTGCCTGCCACTCTGTCTGCCTGTGCTCGCTCTCTCGCTCTCTAACAAATAAATAAATAAAATCTTTAAAAAAAATTGTAACACCCATTCTTGACAAGTCTTTGGGGAAAGGCAGAGGGCATACTTTATATATTAATGGTACAAATATAAAATGGCTACATCTTCCTTCAGGGTAATCTATAACATGTTCTTTGATCCATTACCCATTTCCTCTCTCTCAACGGAGGAAAACTAACATATCAAAATTTCCCATGAAATATTACATGCAATGGGGAAAATTAGCATTAGTTCAAGTGCCAAAAAATATGTAAGTAAAGCCATCATATATTACCATATACAAATTAAAATGACAAGTACCTGGAAGATGTAATCAGGGATATGTTTATATGAAATAAAGTAAAATAAAAGAACTTGAACCCATGATTGCATTACAAAATTATACAGAAATATAGAAATATAATTGATCTATATGAGAAAAGGATTTTGCTTGATATAAATGGCATAACACTGTTCATTAGATTTTTTAAAAAGAAATGCAAACAATTACAATAATGATGTATAACATTTATAAAACACTTGCTACTTGCCAGGCATTGTTTTAAGTGTTTCTATATCTATGACTTTTAATTTGATCTTTGTAATACTCTATATACTGGGTACTGTTTTAAAGCTCTATTTTACATAGAGAGAAATTGACACGCAGGGTAGTCAAATAAATTACTCTAAGTTACACAGCTTAGGTTAACTATTTCAAAGTGACAGTGCCTTAAGAATCGTTTAGATGATTTCTATTTGCTGGTTGCTTTAACTGGCCCCCAAATTTTGGGCCTTACATCTCTTGTAAATATCCTCATTCATTTCTCTAGCATGAAAAAAAGAAAAGAACCGAAAATCTCAAGAGCATCCCAAGAAGCCAAAACAATGAATTGTTGAATGTAGAACTTGAAAGGATAAAAGTAGAGCCATACCCCCAAAAATGCTTACTTAGTGAGCGCAAAAGACTAATAAATAGTAAACATACTCTGATATTCAAAAGAGAGGCTTGTTTTTTGGCTACCTCCCCCAGAAAACGCACACACACAGAGTCATCTCTCTTCTTATTCCTTGACTTATCACTTGGCACAGACACACCGTACTCACTGGCCCCCTATAATCCCACGGCTTTGAGGAAATTGAGTGGATCCCTCTGAAAAACAGGTTAGAATCTCCAGAAAAAAAAAAAATCCTCACAGAACAAAAGGACAGCCATTTCATCTCTAAGGGAGTGGATTAACAAAGCCATTGTTGTTGGTTTTTTTTTCAAAGCCATTGTTTTTAAAGGGGGAAATTTTCCCAATTGGATTGATTTCAAGCTTTTGTAGGTTGACCATTCCCAGGTCAGATTGACCTGTTAGACTTCTTTGTTGCCGCTTGATGGAATTATTCCTTATCTTTCACCCAGAGACCAAGGTGAACTGGAAGCTGGAGATCTTTGAAAGAGCTTTTTAAAAACATTGTAGGTGGGGGGTGCCTGGGTGGCTCAGTGGGTTAAAGCCGCTGCCTTCCGCTCGGGTCATGATCCCAGGTTCAAGGATCGAGCCCCATATCGGGCTCTCCGCTCTGCGGACAGCCTGCTTCCTCCTCTCTCTCTGCCTCTCTGCCTACTTGTGATCTCTGTCTGTCAAATAAATAAATAAAATCTTTAAAAAAAAAAAACATTGTAGGTGGTCAATATGTCTTCTGTTTTGTACCTGAGGTAAAACATGATAAGTGAGATAATAGTAAAGTTAAATTTAATCTTAGGCTCATAGACCCATCATGGATAATAAAGAGTTTGTATTATCAGCGTGCATGTGGAGAAGCTCAGTGGACATGAAAATAGGATTTATAATAAACCCAAGACTAGAATTTCAGGACAACGGCCGTAAAGGAAAGACTTAAAAGGTATCATCATTAGACTAATTGTAATTCATTTGATCCACCAATGTAACAAAATCCCTCTATCTGCTCTCCCAAGCCATTATTCCTCACATTTAGCATATTGGCTTGTCGATCATTAAATATTCATTCTCTGCAGTACCTTTTATATCGATTGTAAGTTGTCCTTAGGAAAAGCTTTCAGTAAGTTCAATAGTTTTGAAAGATACTTAGGTTTACTTCATGACTGGCAAGTATTTTTCTTTCTTCTTGCTTCAAAAGTGAAATAATAGAACTTGGACCTTTTTTAGCTAGTCTGGACTCTCATTATTAATGATAACCTCAAATGATACTGAACTATATTTATAAGAATATTAAAATAAGAAACAGAGTAACTTTGCACTCTTTTACCAGACATGATTTTAATTGTTTTCAAAGGAAGTTATTCAGCCAGTGAAGAATGGAGTCTTTGGCAAGACCTAAAGCCAAGGGCTTCAGGTATAGCTTTGCCTTCTTAGAGGAAGAACTAAATAGTTTTAATTTAACTGATAAGTCCTTTCATCAAGATTTATTTACAATTGTTTTAAACCCGAGATTGTGATTTATAGAATCCTTCCAAGCAGACTGAGTGCTTTTTCTTTTAAGAGGCAGTTCTCACATGTATCTAGGTTTCGATGAAGAGTTCTTCTTTGGTTCAAGTACAGTATGTCTCATTTCCCATAATGTGGATTTAAATAAAATAGTGCCCCCTACAATCTCAAATATTTCACCACATATTTGATGTGGTAAATATTTAAGAGAGGCCAGATACTATTATGGAAAAGAAATACATGGATCCATGGAATAATCATTTTTTTTTCCAGTTTAATGGAGATGAAACTGAGATACATTTTATAAGTTTAAGATGTGTCAATTTCTTTTATCATAGCTATTCCCAAAATAGTTACTGAACGGATGCTATGTTTTCTGTGTGCTTTAAAAAAAACCCACTGTGTAAAGTATAACGTAATGCATAAAATGCAGTTCCTATCCTAAAAGAGCTAATAGGAAAGAATTATTTGAAATTCATATAAAAGATTTTCTCCCATTTCATTATTCTTTTAACCAGTTATTTTATGATTTAGACTTCATAAACTCATTTTCTTCCTCTGGTTGTGATCTGAAATGGCAAAGTAAACTGTGAAACATCCTATCTTTTCCTCTATTGCCACAATTCCCTTGAAATTTTCAATAAATTATTTTAATGATGAACTTTGTACTTAATGTACATTTTGCTAAACTAATCATTCAGGAACTCTGGACAGAGCAGTAGTCAACAAAGCATTTGAAATCAAAACCATTTCAAGTGTTTCCTGAGCTTCTAGGTGAGCTCTCCTTCTTCTCTGCTTTACGCCTGTGCAAGTGATGAGGAACGCAGGCATCTGTGGGCAACGAAACAAGACGTATTTTTCAGGGCTTTAGCAACTACACCCAACAGAAAAGTATATTTTTTAAGTGGCCATTTGGTTTAGCATTTATGTTCATGGTAGAGTAGCTTGTATCATATTAGATCTGCTGTGGAAAACAATTGTACTCTTAGAGAAAAAACGAAACAATGTCTATTTGAAGGCACTGGAAAGTGACCAAAAGTGGGTAGAAACTAGAAGAGAGTTAATTCTTGAAAGAAGGGTACTATGCATGATTTTTTAATTGAAGACACTGCCCAGTAGCTGTGATGCAGAGAGGCTATTTTTCCCAAGTAGAAAAATATAGTCTTAATAGCTTACAAAGTTAAAGGGCACATAATAAGGCAGATACACTCATGACAGAACTCCCAACAAACTGGGACTAGAAAGGAACTTCCAGCTTGATAAAGGTCATTTATGAAAACCCTTCAGCTAATAACATCTTTTTTTTTTTAATTTCCATATAAGGTATTATTAGCCCCAGGGGTACAAGTCTGTGAATCGCCAGGTTTACACACTTCACAGCACTCACCATAGCCCATACCCTCCCCAAAGTCCATAACTACCACCCTATCCCCACCCCCAACCCCCCAGCAACCCTCAGTTTGTTTCCTGAGATTAAGAGTCTCTTGTGGTTTGTCTCCCTCCCTGGTCCCATCTTGTTTCATTTTTTTCCCTCCCTAGCCCCCAGGACCCCCTGCCGTGCCTCTCAAATTCCTCATATCAGAGAGATCATATGATAATTGTCCTTCTCTGATTGACTTATTTCACGTAGCATAAGGAACTAAATCTTGCCATTTGCAACAACGTGGATGGAACCAGAGGGTATCAAGCTAATAGCATTCTTGATGATGTAGGGTACCAAAAAAAACCCCAAGTTTTCCTCTACCCTTTTGAGTTCAATGGCTAGTGACTAGGGCCTGCAAATTAAACGGACATAAGGCAGATTACAGGAGAAAAGGCTTACACATTTATTTCATCAACGTTAACACTTTTATGTGCATGGGAACCTCACAGAAAAGAAGTGAAAACCCAAAGAAGCGATTAGACTAATTTAACAAAGGTCAAAGTAATGTGGAAAAGACAAAGGAAAGGAGGTTTGAGTAACTATATATATAGGAGAAACTAATTTGAAATATGGATTATTTTAGTAAAGTTCGCTTATGTAGCCTCATCTCCATCTGGCCCTCTATCTCTGGTGGTAAGAGTTGCTCTCCTCATCCTGGCTCAGGAGATGGCAAGGGGAAGGAGGAAGTTTATGCCAATGATACATTTACAAAGGGAAATTTATGTCCTGCATCTAGGCACTAAAGGGGAGGACAGAGGAATTTTCTCCCATCTATTGATTTTCAGTTGCCTTCAGTTCAAAATAATTCTTATGCCAAAGTGACATATTTGGAAGCAGCATATTTTGGACCCTCTCAATGGTGAATGACTACTGCTCCTCTCCTAAGGATGGAGACAAGGCAAAAATGCCGACTCTCCTGTTACTACTATTTTATTGGTAAAACAAGAAATAGAAATAAAAGACATAATAATTGAGAGGGAGAAGGAAAATGATTCCTATTTGCAGGTAATATAATAGTTTATATGGAACATTGTAAAAAAAATTTTATTTATTTATCTGTCAGAGAGAGAGAGTATGTGTAAGAGCATGAGCAGGGGGAGGGCCAGAGGGAGAAGGAGACTCCACACTGAGCAAAAAGCCTGATGTGGAAGTAGATCTCAGGACCCTGAGATCATGACCTGAGCTGAAGACAGATGCTCAACAGAAGGCAGTTGGAGGCTTAACCAGCTGAGCCACCCAGATGTCCCTAAATGGAACATTTTAAGGAATTTACAAAAAAGGTACTGAAACTAAATGTGAGTTGGGCAAGATTTCAGGATAATAAGGTCAGTATAAAGAATCTATGTGTTTCTATGTATTAACAGTAAACAATTTAAAAAATTGAAGTAAAAAATAATTGTATTAACAATAGCATTAAAGGGGCACCTGGGTGGCTCAGTGGGTTAAAGCCTCTGTCTTTGGCTCAGGTCACGATCCCAGGGTCCTGGGATCCAGCCAGCCAGGCTCTCTGCTCAGCGGGGAGCCTGCTTCCTCCCTCTCTCTGCCTCTCTGCCCACTTGTGATCTGTCTGTCAAATAAATAAATAAAGTCTTAAAAACAAAAACAAAAAAAACACAATAGCATTAAAAATGTAAAACAGGGATAAATTTAACAAAAGACATGCAAAACCTCGATGCTATAAATTATAAATACTGGTAAGAGAAGTTAAATAACACTTAAATATAGAGATACACCATGTTCATGTTTTGGAGGACTCCATATTATTAAGATGTCAATTCTTCTCAAACTGACCTAGAAATGTATTGCAATCCTAACCATAATCCCAGCAGATGCTTTGTAAAAGTTACAGTCTGATTCTAAAAGTTCTGTGGAAATGCAAAGGACCTAAGATAGGCAAAATATAATGAAATACAATCACAAAGCTGGAAGATTTGGACTACTTCACTTAAAAATTTAATATAAAGTTATAGTAATCAAGATGTGTAATACCGGCAACAGAATAGATTAAAGGAATGGAAGAAAGAGCAGAAACTGGCCAACTCTTATATTATTTCATTTTGGACAAAGATGTCCATTCACAGAAATAGAAGAAACAATCCTAAAATTTGTATGGAACCACAAAAGACCCTGAATAACCAAAGCAATCCTGAGAAAAAAGAACAAAACAGGAGCTATCATCCTCCTGGATTTCAAACTATATGATAAAGTCACACTTATAATGGCCCCAAAGCAACTCAATGAGGACAGGAAGTCTTCAATAAATTATTTGGAAAACTAAATAGCCACATGGAAACAAAAGAACTGTAACCTCTACCTCACTAATTCAAGATAAGTCACAAACCTAAATGTAAAGGATAAATTATAGAGATTCTAAAGGGAAAACATAAGTATACTGTCAAAACCCAGGGAAGGGCAAAGATTTCTTAGTTAGGACAGAGAAAGAAACAACCATAGAAGAAAACTGATGAATTGAACTTCCTCAAAATTAAAAATTTCTATCAAGAGACACTTAAAAAGATGAAGAGAATACAACAGCCTGGGAAATGTGTGTTAACATATATCTGACAAAGGGCTTATATTCAGAATTTTTTAAAAAGATTTTATTTATTTATTTGACAGACAGAGATCACAAGTAGGCAGAGAGGAAGGCAGAGAGAGATGAGGAAGCAGGCTCCCCGCAGAGCAGAGAGCCTGATGTGGGGCTCGATCCCAGAACCCTGGGAAATGACCTGAGCGGAAGGCAGAGGCTTTAACCCACTGAGCCACCCAGGTGCCCCTATACCCAGAATTTTTTAATGTGGACTA